>JAVQJG010024284.1:0-25044 GCA_036024015.1 Craterocephalus amniculus
TTGCTTTATTGTTTCAAGACAGAATGAGACAAGACAAGTGGAAGTGGCACTGTGTCATGTGCCCATGCACTATTATTATGCATTTCCTATTGTATTAGTTTAAAAAACGACACTGGTTAGCCTTCCTATGAGACTCTGCACCAGCAACAGGGTGCCAGCTGTACTAGCACAGATAGTAAAGCAGAAAAGAGTGTGTGTGAAAAGAACAAGTGGTAGAAAATAACACTTTCAAAGTGCAGCTAGAAGAGCGAATAGTGTGACTGAACACACAAACTAGGAACACAGGAAGTGACACAACATGCCTTAACTCAATATCAGCACACAGTCAGTGCAACCAGCCCTGCAGCCTTCAATCTAAAGTCTTACCGTTTGACAGCATCCCAATGAAATGATGTACAGTGGTATTTTTTTACATCTGTAGGCTAGAAGTCAGTAAAACTAGTCAGTATGCTAGGCTAAAAGAGCTGACATTCAACAAAGTGCTATTAATTAAAAGTAAAGTATGTAAAAGCAAGCATAAAAAAGTAAAAATGAAAAAAAGGTTTAAAAAAGCATGTTTATCAACCAACATCCACATGTCAGTGTTAGGAATGATAGTGGAGTCATTCACAGAATTTTTATCTGTGATAGGCTTACAATGGTTTTACTTCTGATTAAAGTTGCCATTTTATTTGTCATTTATTCAATTTTAATCTGCTTTAGAGTTTCTTTGTTTGTTAGATTTAGAAACAAAACAACTTGGTCATGAAATAGCATTAAAAATATCCTACATAGTATGTGCCATGATTTTTCAGTGTTTGAAACCCTTTTGTGGTGGCAATGTCCACAGATACTGATGACATGTCCCAGTGGGTTCAAGAACAAAAACTCATAGTTGTTCTTGATACTTGGTTGCTACAATTAACTAAATCTTCTACGGAAAATCTATTTGTTCAATATGATAATCTTAGTAAAATGTTTCCAGTATATTGTGTCCCTACCCCCACTCCCCACACCTCTCTCTCCCCTCCTTCTTCTCTCTCTCTTCTCTCCATCTGTCCCCTCTGGTCGAGTCCAGCAATAAGATCTTGAATTAATAAAGTTTTTCTCCTCAAGAGAGACTTTATACATGCAGTATACATCCCTTCTTGATAGAGTAAATTTGCCCAGCACCAAATAGCAGCCAGATAATCATTCTGCTTGCAACAATGCTGGACAAGACAGGTTAAACAAAAAAAAAAGAAATTATTAGATGTCTTTATTACAGTGGATGCACATTTATTTGAACAGACATCTTTAGCCATTTTTGGACTCTTGACACAAGCAGCATTAGAATATAAACAAAGAGAAGAATGAAGAAGAAGTTGCTAAACATGACGTCATCCCGCTGCTTTGCAGAGTAGCTGTTAAACCTCAAGTTCTGCGTTAACCTTCTTGGATTCTTCAGACACAGAAGTGACCATATGTGTACATGAGGTTAGGCTGGGGAGTGATATTTAGAGTCCGAATAAACATAGCTCTGTATTTGATTAAAAGATTAAAAAGTTCAAGGCTAAACTTGATTAAATAAGTGTTGTTTAAGTTGATGAGCTGCTGCTTTTAGCATTATTGCACTTAAGGACACCTTTGCATTCCCTTCACTCCTCAGAATCAATTTCTGTTACCATGTCTTCTATATAGTGTTTTTAATTTTATATATTTTGTCTCCAAATATTACCTGGGCTCTTCAGTTTTCAGTTATATAAATTATTCTCCCATAAAATTATAAACATGATAGAAAATGTACTAATTTAAAGACACCTGAGGTACAATTAAGTTACTCATTTATAGATATTCAAGGTCACTGCATCGGTTTTAATGTATTGTAGAGGCTTTGCATCATCTTTGTAGGTGCCATGTCTAAAATTTTCCTGCTCATGCTTCCTGCTGGGTTAAAAGCATATCTGTTTGAGGAGATAGCAAAACATGGACTCTTTATATCCACTCACATGGAGTTCCTGTTTTTGGTTCTTCCTGCCCTAGAGCTATTTTGTGTTTTGTTCTAGTTTCATGTCAAATATTTGACTTATCCTGCATAATTACAAAACCCAATTTATAATCACAACATGATCATGTAGCTCATACACCCAGAGAAGAATGGATGTAGGAAAAGAAAAATAAAGCTGAAATCCATCTTTCTTAAGCAGATGATTTATTTATTTTTAATGAGTTTAGAACCGTTCAGTCAACTCAGCCTTGGGGAATTATTCATGTTTTTGCATGAAGTTGTGTATCTATCAACAGAAAGAAAAGCTCTTCAAATTGAAGTTGATTTAATATTAAAGGTTAAAGTGTCCACATGATAATAAATAAACAGATGGTACAAGTGAACCACAGTAGTTTTTGTTTTAGTAATAGTAGTTTATTCGCTCCAGCAAATAAAACAGATAAAAAGAACAATTGTCTTTAAATATATCCACAAATTCCATTCCCTGCAATTTGTGATGAAGTTAAAATTATTTAAGTTAAACTTACTTAAGATAAGCCAACATAAAGCTTCTGCAAGAAAATGGGGTCATCATTTCCTTTGTAACAATAAAAGTCAGGGAACCAAATGATGTGGAACGTAGCATGTTTCTTTTGTTCTATTCAGCTGATTTCGTAAGAGGAAAGGAAACAAAGAAGTGCTCCAGCTCTTATGGTTTTTAGCTTTCTGTCTGTGCTAAAACTAGGAATATGTGGTTATAGTTTGTTGCAACAGTAATCTGATGCGATCAAAGTGGGTTGTCTCTCAGTCAAATATGTGGTTTTATAAGCTTGAAGCAATGCTGGGGGTCTGAAAAGTAACTTAAAGCTAATATATTCCAGATAATAGACTTTATATCAACAAGTTTGTTAAATACTATTCTATTTTTGTTTAGAAATGTATCCATGTTTGGTTAATTTAAGCACTGCATCTCTAATCTTGCTTCATTACTGTAAAAATATGAACACACAGCAGGGTTTGGTGGTGAGGTTGCCATTCATCACTAACATAGAAGCATTTTACAGCATAGAGATGTTTATAGGGAGGCTGCCTCAACCAATCAGGATTTCTGATTGGAGGCAGCAGAAATAACTACTTAACAAACAGGAAAAAATGCCTGTCTGCATGATCATCACAGTCACATCTACTTATTGCATGACTTGCTGTGTTGATGTCATTCCACTGACTGTGCTTCCTGATTTAACCTACTGAACAGCCACAATAATCAATACAACGCCTCTGTCCAAATGAGTCAGAGTCCCACGAACATGACGGTTGTAGCCTCACCAAGCAAAGCAGTTATTTTCTCATGTGCTGTGCATTGTAATCCATTGAATGGCTGCTACCAAATACATCGACAATCAAACAAAGACTTTTTGTTCTGAAGGGAGGGATGTTGTCCTCTTCACCATCTCTGCATGCAGCGAGATCTTCTGGAGGGCGATACATTTAGAATCAAGAGGAAAAGCATGACATCTCTGTTTGTTTTTTTTATTATTATATCAAGACATGAAATGATGAATGACTATTCCCTGTCTATTGATTAAATAAGTAGATTCATTTATTTCTTAGCTCTGATGTTTGTTTATGATAGCTAATGCTTTCCAGCTGGAGTATTCGGGGCCTTATTTTGTATTCTGTCAACATATGTGGTGAACTCGGCCACAGGCGCATCCAGACAGGACCCAGTGTTTTTAGAGTGTGACCCAGATTGGAAACTAAAGCTTCATTTCCACCACAAACCCACCCACTGGGGACTTAAAACCATCTGAGGAACTCAGTTCATCCATCCAACTACGTTTCCACCACAGAAGTTGGGCTAAATTAGGTTTCAGGGAGACGGTTTTTACCTTTGAGAAATTCTCTACGCAGGAAGTTATATTTTCTCATAGTATTGGAGTTTAATTTGCAGACTGGTGATTGAGTTCAAGCATTAATGCAGAGGAATGCAGGCAGCACAAGTGAACCTTCGTTACAAACAATTCTTCTGAGCAAAGTTGCTGTACTTACAACCTTTTATGAATTCTGTAGCTGCATTCATGAAAATCTTTGTGTCCTGTGTTAGCTCTTAGCTAAGAACATCTACAAACACCCAGGAAGGGTCTTACAAACATCTGTGTGTCAACATGTTAGAACAAAGTCGGTGTTTGTGTCGTCTTCTGCCTTTCACTTAATTAAAATACAATAATAATTTCATTATAAAGTCATTTACAAAACCTTTGTCATTTAAAAAAAGATAGCGATGTATTGCACAGAGTGCAATTCTCCTCGTTGCAATACACTTCACGCACATACATGTTAAAGGACCCTTCATCTGCAAGAAATATCACTTTATAAATGTCCAAGTCACTGGCAACTCCCAGGTCCACCTGCTGAACCTTTAAAGATTAAAATGTGTTACTTTTTTATTTTACTTATTATAATGATTAGTTTTATTCAGACATGGAGGTGATGCCCTGAGCACTGGTTATTAAAACCTTCAGAGTCACTTGGAGGTTTCATTTAATGGAGGGCACGCACTCGCTCCATCTACCACATCTGAAAGGATGCTGGATGTGTTTGGACGCATCAGCTGGTCATTTGTTTCAGAGATCTCAGAAGGTTCAGTATGTCAAGAGAGACGAAATTAGATTTTAGGTGTACCGTATCCGCATATAAACCACTGCACCACGAGGAAGTTCAACCCGATGCGCTGATGGACCAGACTGCAGGCTCACTGTCCAGATTTAGGAGTAATTTTAGCATGTTTTCACATGAATCTGCTTTTATGTGATACAAAGCTCATTTGTGATTATTTATTACCAAGTAAATCACTTTTATTTATTTTTTATTATTAATTTTCATGAATTCTTTAGACATTTAGTTTCTCTTCACCTCTGTCTGTCTCTCCACACATCTAGTCGGTCATGACGTTTTATGATTATTTTCAGACGTTAACCTTCACAATAAGTCCAGTTAGCACCTTATTTCAGTTAATGGAGAGATTGGTATTCACCTAAGATGAAACACGTTATCTATTTTGCACGAACATGATGGAGGGTTTCTGTGAAATAAAACTTGACTACAAATTAAAAATTAATTTAAGAACATTTATAAGAAGATATGGGAGATGTAGGCACATCATAGTCTTGTACATTGACTCACACAAAAATTGCTTAATGTAACTTTTGAAACCAAAGCTGATTAATTTAGTAAGTCAGGGCAGACAGACCTGATTGTATCACCTCAGTTTGTCAGATAAATCATCTCATGCATCATTATGGAAAGGTTGGGAGCTTTTAACCCTCACGGTTTGCTGTTGTGTCATACCTGTGTAATAACACCCTCCTCTCTTCTCCTCAGCTCCAACGTTCTGATCGGAGCTCCTCGGGCAAACACATCCTCATCTCCAAACAGTGTTGTGGAGCGGGGGGCAGTGTACAGCTGCCCCTGGAAGACCATCTCTGCCTGCCAGCAGCTGATGTTTGATAACACAGGTACTGGAAACTCCTGCTGATCCTTTATGTTAATGCAGCGGCGATGGCCTGCTGAGCGTAACGCTGCTTTGGCTCGGTTCAGCTGTTGGCAGGCCTGCAACTGTTTCCCTGAATAAACCCATTAACCCCCGGCAGCTCTCTGCAGGAAATGTTTTGTTAGCAAGAGTAGTTAATGCTGCTCAGATACAGCTGCATGAGAATGCGCAGTAAAGGGCGGCGGCGTTATCGGATCAAATCGCTGCATTCTGCATCTTTTCCCGATGTTCCTTTGTGTGAAAGCAGTCCAAATCTAGCATGGGAACGGCTGCTAACAAGGCTAAAGTTGCTCTGTCATTTTTATTTCTGATAAATGTCTGTGTCACCTTCAACACTTTCACACCAACAATGTGTTATTGGCCAATAATGAAGGTTCAGCAGCTGTTGTATCGTGTCCAGACGCATACAGGAATGTGTGATAAAGCTGAAGATGTGTGTAAGCAAAGTCTTGCCCGTGAGGCCTGAAAACACAAGGCTGACATTTGGCTCTTGGTAGTGTCGGTGAACATTTGTCTCTGTTGCTTTTTTGATTATATTACTCACCATCAGTTCTGTTGGTGGATCAGTAGATTTAAAATTTCAGATGTAACGATGCACTCAAGCCACGATATGTTTCCATTCACTATTCGGACTTTTTTAGATTTTTCTCAACAAAAACAATTTCTAGCTATTTAAAAGATTTCAAAGACATTTCATCATCTGCTGTTTTGTCCTCAAACTGTAGTTTTTTTGTCATTTCATTAACAGAATATGACACCAAATGAACTAATAATTGTACATGATATAGAAATAATTGTAAATTGGAAGTTCAATTAATATATGTTGGAAAGGTCTAAAATATAGCTATATTTTGACAGATTGTGTGGAGAAGTGTAAAAATGGAAAAGAAAAACTCAGAACAACAATCATAAATGTATAGATGGACAGAAAAAAAAATATTGACACAAACTCATTCTTCTCTTACACATGGAGATCCTCCTCTCCACCGTTGTAAACAGTACTGTACTGAAGAATCCATGATATGTTAGCTTGAATTGAAATACAGCTTTCTGAGTCCTCTAGAGACGTAAAACTCTGTTTGATACAAAAAAAAAACTACCAATGACCCTACTGTGGTCTCCGTTTATGTTTATCCCTCAGTTTGATGTTTTAAAGGGCAGCATTTTCTCTGAGATGCTGGTGAAATGATGAAACGCAGCAGAGGGACTTGTGTTTCTTGACTTCATTCTGGCGGTGAAGAGTTATTAGTCTTCTGTTTATCCACACTGCAAACATCTCCATATTGCCGTTATAATAATTGTGTATCTGTATAGGTTCACACTTTATAAAAAGAGACTCTGCCTTTTCTCAATATGAATATGAACACAGAGGCATTAAGTTTAAAATGCTGTGTGTGAGTTATGCTTTTATTGAGCTCTCAGAGCTGTTATCATTCCTCTGTCAGACCCGAACAATTACAAGCCGAGTCTGCTGTGTGCTCAGTTATCTTCCTCCAATAATGACCCATCAAAGACCACTGTAAACTCACAGAAGCCAAAAAAAAGGAAGATTCTTTCCCATTGGACTGACATGCCAAAAAACTCAACTTTTCTGTCCAGATAGTTTAAAACAGACAATGTGTCAGTTTTACAGCTTGGTGTCCTCAGATATCCTCCCAGTGAAGGAGCAGCAGGTTTCTCAGAAATCAGATGCACTTTTTTTTTTACTTCAGCTTTGCTTAAAATCAGCAAAAGTCATAATTTCAGACAACACACAATTTATTTTCATAACAGTTATAGTCTTTTATTTCCTTCTGCCATATCTGTGCAGTAAATGTCTACATGTAGTCTTACCTCGGGTGAATAAGTACGTGTCAAATCTTCTGTTATATTTGGAGAAGTATGTGTGTCCAAAATGTTGTCGTATATCAGGTCGGACAGAGTGTTACCAGTATGCAACCTTCTGATTTGATGCAGTCAGATGCACCACTGAATTCTGCCAATAATGATATGAAAAACGTTTGACCTAGTGTAAAACAAAATAAATATTAAAGTTTGTGCCTTGTTGCAAAACTGTTCAAATTGCATAAAGTAAAGAGCAGATGTGTAAAGCACAGGAAATGTATTAATAAAGCGGATTTATAAATTGGCTCATAGTCATCTCATGGGTGCGGATGGTACTGAGTCACCCAAAATATTTGACTCTTAATTATTACACAATGATTGCAAGTATGGTAACAGGACAGGTGTTATCTTCCAGTTAAATTCAAGTATCTGGCTCATTTTATTGAAAAACCTGCTCTATTACTGCATCAAATGTGATTAACAGCTTTTATTACCTGCTTTGATGTGTGTTTAACTCATTTTCTGCCAGCTGGATTTTTTGGAATGATTATCAGATGAAATGATGATATCATCCTGCAAACATGAGTACCAAGCAAACTTAAAAGTCCCACAAGGAAAAGCAAAACAACCAAATCAAAACAAAACCAGTAAACAAAATTTTTTTGTAAGTCATGGAGATGTAGATTCCTTAAGTATTGTATCATATGAGGAGTCCTTGCAGAACTGCAAGTTAATCATATCATAGAGGTTTGACTCTTAGTGCATTGATAACCAGAAGCTGTAGGTAAGGGAGAGGAACAGACATGGGAGGAAAGTAGAGGCCATCGTTTTAGCCATGGCTTTAAATCCATGCAATTAAAATATGCTGTTCAGCTGTTGTTTTCATTTAATCAGTCTGTTTGTAGCTTTACATTAGGGATATGAGTCTTACAGCAACTCAACAGAAGTGCCGTATCCTTGTGGGATTTTTCACAGATAGGAACACTGAAGTGACCGGGTGTAGCCAGCGAGTTGTAGACGGGTCTGAATTACTGTGAGATTCCTGCATATTTGTTTAATGAATTAATCTTTTTTGATAAATCAATGACCATTCATTAAATTTCTTTTATTAATTTAAGAACATAAAGAAAGTCAATGTTTAACTACTTTTTACAAGGTTTTCCAATGCGATTCACCTTTTTTACCAACACTTTCTGGACCAATGACATTTTCCTACATCACACTACAGTTCTTATTACGCTGGGAAGAGTAATAACATAATAATAACTTTTTCTCTCTAGGTCTCTGTATATATTAGGAACTAAACATGAGCTCGTACAGATGTCAGTGAGCTGCAGTTGTCCAAAGTTTCTTAGGCATGGACACAAATGAGAAGGGAACCTCCTTCAAACGCTTTAGGAAGTATGGAAAAAGTCTGATGGCACCTGGACAGAGAGAGAGTGGAAGGGAGGCATCCATAAAACCTGGGTACTACTTTAGCTCTTATGATGAAAATTGGTTCTCCTGACAATTACATTTGAAATGCTTTACACTTATTATCTTGTAACAGACAGAAAATGATTTTGCTTTTATGAAAAATACATAAAGCTCTTCTGGGCATATGGATCTTTATGTTAGGCCTAGTTTACACGACAACACTGCCACCAAATTTGTATTTTTTCCCCTTTTTCAGGGAATGGAGAAAAACTACGTTGACTCAACGATGTAGTACCATGCCATGCCTTTAGGGGACAGTGAAAACTAAGTTGCAGTGATACACCGCATATTTGCACCAGTTCCTCATTAAACTGGAAGACATCTCTCCTCGTGACCAAATAACCTGAAAAGATGTAGCATTACTAGAAGAACATGAAGATCTGCCATGTTGTTGTTAATTTATTCACGCAGCTGCAGAGTATGCGGCCACAGTGACGTCATCCTATTCAGGAGCCTTCACCTCGGGTTTATATTGCTCTGTGCCAAACTGCGTTGCCAGAAAATTCCACTCTGGAGCCCGTTCTCAAAACTTTGCAGGGTCGCTCCTTCAACACCGCGTTGTCGTGTGCACAAGAAGCCAGATTGCAACACAAACTTTGGATCTTGCTCTCCCAGCGTTGTCGTGTAAACTAGGCCTCAGTGGTTAGTCAAAAAGGAAAGCATGTAAAAGGAAAACTGGACAGAGGGAAACATCAGAGCTATCAATACAGAAGTGTAAGTAGGAAGAGAAGGGGCTGTTTGTGACTCTGTGTAGATGAATCTGGTTGGTATTCTGTGGGTGACCTCAGTCCCTGAAGTAGGACGTAACAATAACACCACATTTTTTTAAACCATGTCTACCCCCTTCACTAACTCTACTAGTGCACACATGCACATCATGAGTAGTATGAATAGGCCATATTATGGCTTTCATTTCAGAGAAAGGTTCACATTCCTCTCTAAGGCCTCATTTAGGTATGAGTTCAAATCAGGAAGATAGTTGTTTTATTCACCTTTTTAGATCTCGTAACATATTTTGATGTAGAAGTTGAATGTCAGTTTCCTCTTACAGTGAGTCCACTGATGTCTATCTGCATGTTTCATCATTTAGAGATAAAACAAAGCGGATTGTTTCCTCGTTTACAGATGTAAAATGCATTCAGTAAAAAATAAAAACAGTTTTTTCAACTCCTATTGTTATTGGGAAAGCAGTATTTTTATTGAGTGATCAAATTTCAGGATAGTTCTTTCATAGTTTTTATAGTTATACAAAAGCTTTGTATGTTATAGTATAAAAACATGAATTTATACTCAAGTTTCATATACATGTATATAAAAATGTTGGACTGGTGTATTGTGTTCGTACAGCTGCTATTAATAAGGAGACTGTTGACTTCAGCTGTTGTTGTTATGAGCACATTGTAAAATAGCAAATTACCTTTAGACATTATGTAGTTTGGCTCAACATCCACGACAGACTTTATGAGTACGGTAGAATATAAATCCTCACAAAGCTAATACTGGCCAGTATATCTGCTGAACAGATTTATTGGCCTAGGTTGGGCAGCACTTGATCACCTAAGGAGCTCTTGCCTTGGTGTATCGCTCTGTCTCAGCCGTTTATGCCCATAAAAGGTGAATTTGCCTGAGTAGGTAAGTTGTGGGGCAGGCTGTTTGTGCAGGATGTTTACTTTTCTGATGCATTGAGCCTGATGTTACAGAGAGATGGGTCAGCAAGCGTCTGCACTGCGCCAGTGCCTGTATGGCCTAGAAATTGTTGTGTGTGCGCGCGCCTGTGTGTGTGTGTGTGTGTGTGTTTTCTCTTTCAAAAGAGGCCTTTGTTGTAAATTTGACCTGCGTGATTGCTAGCCAGAGCTTCACTGGAGCAAAGAACAGAATTTACTGGAATTCTTGTGTGTGTGTGTGTGAGTGTGTGTGTGTGTGAGTGGTATGACTCTGACTTACTGTTGTTCCTTTCCATTCTGGCCATCTGACCATGACGCACCACAAGCTTTTGTTCCTGTTGTTGTCGTTTTTAAATATTCTTTTAAGGTGTGACACATTATGCCACATCTATTCCTTTCATTTCATTCATCCGTTCCGATTTTTGCTTTAATGGGATGGATGTACCAGAAAGTGTGCTGTAGAAGAGATTTATAACTCTCAACTACAACAGATATGAAATGTACAAACCATTAATACTTAGTATGTGCTCTTTTATCGGGACTGTCTAGCCTTATTTGTACATTTGTATGCTTATCTTATAGCGATGTGCACAATGTTCATTTTTGACTACTATTTTTAAGCGTTTGACTAATTTTTATTTGGGGGATGAGGAATGGCGCTGTTTTTAAACCTATAGTGGACGGCAGGCATCGGCAACAAAACGAAGAGAAGCGATGGCAATATTTTACTCAAGTCCATAAACAAAGTCAAACCCAAATAACACAGGATGAAACTTTCTCCCGGCATGAAGAGGACGCGATTACTAAACTGTTGCAAAAGGTTTAGGCTTCAGGAGCGAAGATATTACATGGAGACAATGGGAAATGATTGGTTTTCTTTTAGCTAAACACTGGGTCCCGTTCTGAGTCTTTCTTTTCCCGTCTACACACTGAACAACATAGGCCACAAGATCCCACAAAATCAGGCAATCCAACTGCTTCCTTTTTATTATTTTTTCAGTTTTATACCCTTACTTCTTTTCCTGCTTTTTTAATCTCTCTTTTAAAAGCCACCATATTGAATGTAAAAGTTTATATGTCCAAAAAAGTATTGATATCCATGTATCTGTAGTACATCACAAGTATAACATTCATTGTTTTAAATGTAGAATGTCAAAGTAATTTAACATTACATAGCCTGAATTGTTGCTTTAAATGACGGTTATTTGTATTTGATTAAATGTTGTAAACAAGGCTTTATAAATCTAACAATTTGCATTGTTTACTTCTCAACTCAAGTCTTTTCAGGAACTGATTTCAGAGGATGGTGAGAAGAAGAAGGAAGAAGTGTAGTTGCAAATAAATGCTTAACTCTTCCTCATAAAGAAGCTGTAGACTCTGCGGTTGCTTTCTTCACTTGCTTCTATCGTCTTAAACTATTTCTTTGCTTAAGATTGCTTAAGAAGTTCAGCTCTCCATTGATAAACAACAAACAAATGAGACAAAAGCCTGTCGTCATGACTACAGTTCTGTTAAGATGGTAACTAGCTGGCAGCAGACACCTCGCATCATTGCTACATACAGATTAGGGATGAAATATCCATCTTATTAAAACGGAAAAGAAACAGGCAAACTGTTCTGGGAACCAGAGTGCTATAATTCAGCCCCTACAGCCGTTTTTTTTTTTTGTTTTTTTGACAGACGGTGAAGAAATATTTGGGATTTTCTGATGGGGAAAATCCCAAATATTTCCTCACAGTCTGTGTCAGTGTCCCAACCATGCTTTGGTATTACTACACATCGTGTATTGTTAAATTAATCTGCTTCCTATGTGTCAGATCTGTTTGGGATTCATCCTGATGTTTCAGCAACAGCTAAGATCTGTGGTTTTTGGTGGGGCAGTTTGAGCATAGCGCAGCCTAAACTTGTTGCTGCAGGCTCAGAGAAGTACTGAGAACTCAGTTTCTCTTAAAAACTGGAACAACTTTATACCTTTCTGAGAAATGTTATTGCTGCAGCTTAAATGAAACACCTGACGTAAATATAATCATAAGCTTGAGCTTAGTGAATGAAATTAGAAATTACTTAAGGTATTCCCAGATGGAAATTCTAATGTTGTCATAAAACTTTTCTTTCTTTCTTAATTTTGCATAATTAATTGTCAGTCAGAGTCTTGTTCTAGACCAGTGGTCCTCAAAGTCTGGACTCTCATCCGGATACGGTCCACAAGGTATGTTAGGCCAGAAAGCGGTTTGTGGCATTGGAGCCAATCAGAAACGGAGTAGGGCAGGCATTTATAGCAATTCCTCCACTTGCAAACTTATTTTTTTTACTATTCTGGCTGTTTATATGTCACTTGAAGTCAATAGGTCACATTTCAAAAAGTAGCGTTTAGGTCCTCTTGTTTATGTTTTTTCCTCTCTTAAATGTCATTATGAATTTTCTTCAGAATGTGATGAATTTATCTTTATCAAATCTTAAAGTTATAAGTTTATTTGTAATATTTTTGTTATTATTGTCATGTATATGTTGTTGAAAAGGAAATACGGTGGAAAAAGTTTGATCAACAAATACGTTTTTTTTAACTTTTCCGGACCTAAGTTGGAGGACTCCTGTTCTAGAGGCTGATAGCTGTTGGCAGAAGGGACGACCTGTATCTTTCTCTGTTGCGCTGACTTGAAGAAGCCTCTGACCAAACACAGTCTGTTTCCTCACTACGTTGTGTGTAGTGTGTGAAGAACAGAGGTGGGTAGTAACGAGCTACATTTACTCCGTTACATTTACTTAAGTACATTTTTGAAAAAAATGTACTTGTGTGAGTAGATTTATTTTGGAATACTTTTACTTTTACTTGAGTAAATCTGTGATTATTTTGTCGTACTTTTACTCCATTACAAATAATATTAGGCTAATGAGTACGTTATTTCTAATCCCTACAACCAATCAAGTAGCCTGTTGACCATTTGACGTCGTTTGTTTTTTAATGGGGGAGCAGCGGGACACTTTGCCGGGGCTCATCTGTCAAATAAACAGGTTGTGGTGCAGCGGGAAGTCGACGGTTTGTTTGGCGAGACATTAACAGAAAATGGCGAAAACTTCTTAAAAAACTATTCAAGCAGAATACTTAGGAGCAGAGTATGTGTCGTGGAGGTCTGGTGACGGAGAGTTTCATGTTCAATCAAAGACATGATCAACGTGCGGAACTAAGACTGCAATGTGCGCCAGCGGCAGGCGCTATGAATGACTGGGCCAAGCAGCGCGCGTCATAGCGCATCAGCCAAGCAGCCCGACTCATCAGCTGAGTCCGGATCAGAGAGTGAACCTGACCCAGACACGTCTGATGAACGGTTAGCATTTTTTCACCGCTACTGTAAGTGCACATACACACATGCTGTGGGGAAAGGAGGGAAATTGATCTTTTTTTTTTTGCTGAAAATGTTCTGTTGTGAAACTAAATTATGGTTGCTTTTTGTTGTGAATGATTTAATTTTGCCACCGAAAACGGTTTTTTTTCAGTGTCGTTTTTGCTGTTACAGAAAAGTAAACAAATGTTTGGATGTTGAAGGTATCACTACAGTAACAAATACTGGCGTCACATTTTAGCTTAAAGAGCTTTGTTGCACCAAAAGTTAATTTTATCAGTTTCTTGGTCAAAAGCAGGGATTTCTGTTGAAAATTACTAAAGAACAGAAAATGCTACAAACTTTTTTAGATTAGTAGATTCTACTCCTACTTTCTGTAGTCGCCATGTTTCTGCAATCATATAACTATACCCTGTGGGTCTTGAAAGTTTCTCAAAATTCTCCAAAACCCTGGCAGTGTGAAGTTCTCTGCCAAAACAATGGAATATTAAGAAAAAGAAAGTTGAGTAAAGCGTGCATTAATCTGTCTCAAATTCACAAATATTTAGATGTTAGATATGTTGAATATTTTCAAGCAAATATTTCATTTCGATTTTTTTTCTATAAAAAGGTCTGTGCTCAATTGTTCAACACAAGTTGCTCAGAAGCCAATCAGTGTTTCGATTTCATCAGTAAATTGCTTTTAGGCACGAAGTTTCATTCAGATTTCTATACTGTCTGTACAAGCTGTAAAAGCTCAAGATGCACATTGACTGTGGAATAAATAAGATGTAACTTGGTACTCAAGTACATTTTTCCCTGTGTACTCTAATACTCTTACTCAAGTAAATATTTGCATCATTACTTTTACTTTTACTTGAGTAACTTTTGTTTACATGTAACAGTATTCTTACTTGAGTACAGCTTTTGGCTACTCTACCCAGCTCTGCAGGCAGGAAGAGCTGTGAAGCATTTTTCTTTATGAAAGTCCAGAAAGCTGTAGTCATGGCGATAAAAATCTTGTCTCAAAGGTCACAACTAATCTTTGATCCTCTGCTTTAACAATATTGCTGCAGAGTATTGATTTTTTATCTGATAAAGGACACAATCACAGTGTCTATATGGACAAAATAAGTAGAAACGTCTGAAAAATGTCTTTGTTTGACTTTAAATAAAAAATACTTTTACACTTTGATCGGGAGAACGGAGCTAATTTGCCCCGGCTGACGTGTGATGTCAGCAGATGGGGACATTTTGCTCACCTAACCGGAACACAACTCCTCAGACACACTCATATTTACATGTCATAAGTACACTAGCTACAACAGACTGCAAAAACAAATTCACACACCTGGTGTGTAACAGCTGGATGCATGCACACAAACACGCACACACATCCCCTGATGACAGAAACCTGCCAGTATCGACCACGATACGAGTCCCGATTTCCATAGATGAGATGACAGATTGATTGAAAGATCCTCCTCCGGCTCGCATCCATCATTGCAGCTTGTTTATCCTCCTCTAGCTGCTCATTCCATTTGCTGGAAGGAGAGAGAAATCCACTTTGGTCGGCCCTGACCATCGAATCACCCAGAGAGGCTGTGGTCTGCACACAGCTGGTGCTGTAACACAAAAAGCAAAAGCAAGACCATGATTTGTTTGGCCTTCTTTAAAGCAAAATGCTATTTACCCAACCTTGTCTTTCTGAACATAAAGATGTCAGGCCTGCTCTCATAATGAAGATGGCTGAACGCTGAAATCCCACCTGGTGGCTAAGCTGCATGAAAATCTAATTCCAAAAGTTCTCTCAAGGTTTTTCCAACCTCCAAAAGAGGCTGGAAGACTCCCAAAATTGAATTTAGATACTTGATGGGATTTATTTAATCTCTATTGAAATATTTCTAAGCTGATGTGGAAAGTTAGGATTTGTTTTCTTTGTTCTTCATGATATAAATGAACAAGGTGCCAAGACGGCAAGGCAAGTTTATTTGTTTAGCACATGTTCAGGTTCAAGGCAATTCAAAGTGCTTTACATAAAACATTAAAAGCATAAAAGCAAGAAATAAATTACAGTAAAATCATTTAAACATGCACACACACATCAATCATTTAAAAGATTAAAAGCAAGAGAACTTAAAAGATACTGTGCAGATTTCAGTCAGAGATGTTTTTAACCTGGACTTAAAAAGTTTCTACATTTGGGGAAAGTTTAATCTACTGATAATATAACAGATGTGAGGCAAAGGCTGTTATATTTTCTTTAAAAAGTTTTCATTTATTCTCTGTGTGTCTTGTTTGCACATTTTCAGCTTTGTGTGCGATTTTAAAGATCCAGTGAGGAGAATATAGTGACATCCAGAGGTAAATTTGCAGATTGCAACAAAGTGAAAAACCCACCGCTTCACTCTCCCTTGTGGCCAAAACCTGATAGTGTTAATTTTATCTATTTTATCTGTTGTTTGCTTGGAGGGTTAAGTGCACATTAAAAATGTTTGCACAAAAACTTAAACGCTGTACATCCAACCATCCATTCTTGCTCAATGCATTTCTTTTTTCTTTTATGAGATCATCAGTTTCTGAAATACTCTAATGAGCCTGTCTGGCAGCTTTACTTTCTTCCTGACTGATTACTTTGTATGTCGTAATGGGCTAAGTTTGCAAGTAAGCATTTGGACTGGGTTTATTTAACTGCATCTTAAAATTGTACTTTTCAGGCCTCGCTCTATCCTGACTTCTACCTGAAGAATAATGATTACCATCAGAAAAGCTCAGTAAGCTGCAGGTTCCCTCTATAACATTATCCAATCTCACTGTTTTTATCTACAGATACAAAACCAATGAGATTGGTGGTGAAAGGAATATAACTCACCTTGTGCATAAAAAAGGATGAGAAGTATGAGAGGACAGTTTTTTAACTGAGCGAGCAACCCTTGTTCTGTCTTTGCGTATTAAATGCAGAGAGCTTTTGTCCTTGCTGTCTAATCCTTGCTAAGCCTGTTGGCTTCTCTGACACAGCTAAATGGAGTTTCCCACTGTTTCACAAGGAATGTCCTTTTGTGGCAGAAGAAACTAAATTACCTCTGCAGGACCACAGTTTCGGCCTCACCCTCATTTTCTTCATTCGCTCTCATTTCCAATCCCCATATGCAGTAATACCCTCTCCTCTCCTATTTATATGAACTGATTTCCTCCAAAATGACACTTTCATTGTGTTATCAAGAGCTTGCTGACTGAAAGCAACAATCTGAGCCAAATGTAAGTAAGGATGACAAAATGGGAGCAATTTTCCCGAGAACTTATTCCTTTTCTGTGTTTAAGTGCTTTTTAAAAACCCCTTTACTTCCCCCTCTTTCTTTTTTCTTTGACTCAGATTTAATCCACTGTGCAGCATTTTCACTGTCAGTCCACATAAATTTAACTAAATTATATTCAGAGAAAATATTCACATCCTATCCCTCTGTACATTACATTGAATATACTCCCCACAAGAAAGTAAGTATAAACTGTATTTTCCCAAATGAGTTAAGAATGAATGAAGGATTTAGTTTGAAGGTCTGCGATGAATACAGTAAAGTAAAAAAAACAAAAAACTAACCTTATATAAATTGTCAAAAAAAAGCGAAAGCTTATTTTCTGAGTTCTCACTTCTGCTTATTAGCTTTCTGCTTTATACATTATGTGCTGTCTGAATTTGTGTCTAATTTTAGATTTTAACAACGATGATTTTGTCTTATTTCTGTAAACTGTGTTCCGATTTATCCTCATAGCCCTGTTTTGCAGTACTGGCGGTGATGATAATCTACATTAAACAATCATGTAATATCCTGATCTAAATAACTTAAAACTAGAGGATATAAAGTCATTTGTGCTTCAGGAGTTGTTTCAATCTCATAAATACTGCAATATCACAGTTTTGAAGTATGAACATAGCATCACTGTATGCACTCATTCTACAATACTCTTCTTTCCCACCTTTATCCCACGAATTCTGCAAAATACACACAGACTGAAAAACGTCATGATAGACCTTCATATATACAGTAGCTCTCCTGAAGGATTCCAATCTGCCAATCCACACTTTGTGAATAGTGCTTTCTTTAATTGTTCGAGCTGAGCATTACAAATAAAGGCATCATTTAAAACACATCTTCAGAACAAAGCCAGCTGTACCTTGAATCAGTACAAAGGAAAAAAAACAAACAGTAATTACGGATTTTACTGAACCAGGGACTGTGCTGCTGCAGAGGGATTCATGATGGAGCGAAGTTTCCTGGGGGCACGGCGAGGTCAGCACGGAGCAGTGCGTATTAAAGCTGAACGCATGTGAGCGGAATGTGTGTTCTGGGACTGTGCTCATCTACACTGAACTCAGGAACTTTGATCCCTCCCCTCCTTCATTCAAGATCCCTCCTATGAGTCTGTTACGGTTATGACTTTCATCACTATACAGCAGTCTGCAAAGTTTTACATTTCCACAGCTCCCGGTGCACACGTGCCTCCTGTGGTTCTACACAACTCATTCCCCTACGCAGACGCTGTGAAATTGGTTTCACAGTTGTTTACCTTTGCCTGTGATGCTCACTGCACACGTGGCTCGTATGAATTTACACCTCTGCTCCAAAAACACACGAAAATAGAAATCAATCACTGCAATCAGCTTGATTTCAGCGCCACGGCAGGAGTCCTCCCTCTCTCCCACATTTTCCCTGTTATTCCTTCTTTGCCCACCTTTTCTCTCTAGCTTGTCAGCCACCACCCTGCTCCCCACTGCTGTTCTCCTTTTCTTTTAAATCAACAATCAGCCGCGGTGGAAAGGTTATTTTCCCGCTCAACACCAGCAACTGTACCTGAGCATCAAATATGTTTACTTCTCTGTGTACGCTGAAAGGGTGAACAGAATGTAGGTAAAATCACCTTGTTGGCTTTACTAACAGGCTGACACTGAATATCTGTATGCTAGAGGAGAAATATGTTCATGTTTTCTTAAAAGACATTATTACTGCATGATCCTTGTCTGCTCAAGTACTCAGCAGCTAGGAGCTAGTTTTCAACTTGCTTGGGGAGCTGTCGCTAACCTCCAGCTAACTTATCCATGTAGCTTGTGCTAGCTTCTAATTGCATCGGTTCCTTACAGTGCATTTCAAAACAGCTGTCTAGCCTGAAAGAGGTCAGTGCTTCTTTATGGCCAGAGGTTCTAGCAATGCTGTGTGAAGTGGTCTCACTTTGAATAGACAGCTCAGGGACTGTAGTTTATAGATGAGCAGATACTGTAGATACAGATAGAGAGAACACATTCAAAGCTGTGCATATCCTGAAAAAAGTTAGTTGCCGGGTCATGAAATAGCACACGTACAAGTTTTAGTCTGCACACTAGTTGTTGTTCCCGATGGGGTGTATTCACTGACAAAAAAATAGGTGACGATTCAGGCCAAGGCTCTTCCTCAGACTAAAAAAATGACAGAGGAAGGGCCGTGGCCTGAAACCTTAAATATTCTTTGTTGGTGAGTAAACCTCATGAGCTACAACTTGTGCCGATTCAAATTCTTTTTTAGATAAGATACTAGCCACATACTGCACACTGAGGTATAAGCTCATGTGCTAAATCAGTGTAGGCTAATGAAAATTAAATGCAAGTGCTCCTGCTCAGACTGAGTCCAGGAACGACTGATGGAGCACTGATGGTCTGTATTGCAAATATGTTGTAATTAAAAAAGAAAGGAAGAAAGGATCTGATGGAAATTTTAATAAAGGTTAAAAAGTTTGTAGCAGATGTGGACTTGCATATTGGAGATGCTCAAAGATACTCTTGTTAAGTGTTCTTCACTGTTGCTGAGCTTGAGATTTGACATTTTAGTCTTATCATCATGATTAAAAAAGAGAAATCTCTCTTATTATCTCAAGAACTTTCCTTTGACAGCATTTCCAAATGTAAAAATGTTTTTAGCTATAAAAAAACATTTTCTTTTAAAACACAATTTAATTGCAGACCTCTGTTGCAGCTCTGACAGGAGCACAGGAGCCTCGGAAAACGATTCTAACTGAGTAATTGTGATGAATGATGTGTAACAGTGTGTAACACTACAACACTAGCTTCTGTGTTAACAGACTAATCTGCTGTTAGCCCACCGAAGGTTAACCGCCTTACCTCAGTAAGCTGAGGAAGCATTGAAGTCAAGCATTTGACACAATTCCTCCAGTTTGTGTTGAATCCTGCGCACAAAAGATTCATACAGAGAATGTAGAGACCCTGACTCCAAGCATGTGTGCAGACACACTTTGTGTTCTTTCGGTTTAAAAAAAATCTCACTTTATCTGCAAAAGAAGGACAGAACCAAGAGATTTTTCATTTTGAGAAAACAAACTTTAATTTCATGGCATCAAAAAGCTATTTCTCCCACCCATCCACCAACCTTTGGTTTATATCCCCCCACTAAACTTCAATTTCATTCGTACAGGAGTGCAATTTTCTGTGAGCCACACGACATCTTGCTGGTTATGTCTGAGCTTACGCTGTTAAAAAACCTCAGCGTGTGTGTTTACTCAGCATATACAGACATTAAAAAAAAAACAGAAGATCTAGATTTTTCATTATTTGCTTTGTCCTTAATAACGACGAGTATTCTGACACATTTATTTATCCTGAATCCTCTTGAGTTCTGTGTATTTGAATGATGCAAAAATCATGATACAATCGCAGCAATATTCTATGAAAAACTCAATATGGGCTGCAGCAGTGGGGATTCTCTGTGGAGCTCGCCGCTGCTGCATTCGTGGTATTTTTTCATCATGTTTCACCTCAGTGCAGTCCATTACAAGCATTTGCTATCAAGGGAGTTATGGGCATAACCAAAAAATCCCCATCATTTCTTTCCACCAGCATGTTTTTCCTCCCATTACATTGACATGATTCTACCGTAATTTGTGTTGTAACCCGCTCTGTCAGAGGGTTATGAGAAAAGAACAGAAAAAAACAAAAAAGGACCATTTTCCTGCTGCTTCACAATCTCCCTGATCATTTCGGCTCCTGCTGCCTGCTTGCTTTTTCTTTGGCCCCGATCTGTCTCAGCATGACTCTGAGGTCGTCCCAGTGCCACGGCAGAGTATTTGTGCGCAGGGAAGAAGCGATTGGTGGGTTGGTTGTGATCACTTGATGGATGAGACTGAGGGCTTCGAGTAAGATGTAACAAGAGGTAAAACCATCCCTGCTCAATTCATCTTCATCACCGGTACCTGTCTGCATTTATTGAATTAGAGTAAACATAGGTTTCTTCCTCCGAAAGGCAGTAAGAGAATTTTTGTGACATCAACAAGGTGGGATGGTTTTTCATAAAGAAAATGTTTATGAATTGTTCTGCCACTTAGCCTGCGGTTCTTCAGTTACACTCACTGCAAAATGTACACAACATCTACAGAGGAAAGATCCATCAAACCTTCCTGTTGGAAAGATTGGAATCTGACTTTAACACAACTTTCATTCATGAAACATTATTTTCATTATTATTATTACTATTGTAAAAAACAGGCTTTCAGAAGTAAGCCTTTGAGTGTTTAATAGCACATGCCTCTCATTCCTAAAGGCAGATCTGAGATATTTTGCTTTCTTACAAAAGTCCAGGCAGAAAGAAATTCTTCCACATTTGAGGAGAAACGTGTTTTTTCTTACTTTGGTTGTTTAAAAGAAATGTTTAATCGTTGACCAGAGGCTTAAATGATTAACTATTTCCCAATCAGGACCAACAAGTTTAGGCTTGTTGCTGGGCAACATCAACATGACGGCCTGATTTCCAAATTTCATTTCCCACACATAACAGCCCATGAAGTGGTAAATAGACGTTGACATTGTCATTTGTGCCCTTGAAACGCGGACCGCAGAATGAATTGGAGCATGTTCATCTGGGAGTTTTAGAGATGGATTTTTATGACCTCTGATCAGCGTCACATACAATTTTTCTTTTTTTTCTGTTTACACCCTTAAGTGCCTACTGGTTCCACCTTTTATGTTTTACATGCTGTGTCAGAGTGGTTTAACTACATGTCTCTTCATAACATCTGATTTCCTGACATCTGAAGATCTGCTTTTAATGCCTTTTAATGAATGAGGTTGAACAAATTCCCTCTGATAGACAACAGTCTAATTATTAGCAACTACTATCTTATGTCATTTTTTATAATTTTTTTTGCCTTCAACATAAAACGTAATCCTTTCCTCTTCTTTTCTCCTTGTGTTCTTCCCTTTTTCATCAGTCTGTTTATCTAAATGTTTCTTTAGATGAAACTTATAACCAGCCGTCTGTCCAACAAATCCAGTTTTGAATTTGTCTAAAAAATTGCTCAAATTTGTGTCAAGCAGAGATTTTATTTCTCAAATAATATTACTGCGACTCCTTTAAAAGCGCATATCATTTCTCTGGATTATTGCTTTTTGTGACTGTAATGGCTGTGGAGTAATAAAGACTAAAGTTCACCACAAGAGTTCTCGTCTCGAAAGAAAAGAGACTGCTTCTCAACTGTTTGAAGCACCAAGCTCTTCCTCAATTACCTTATTACATTACCGTGGGCACCATTTGCATAATGTCTGGTGCCTAATTTGTTGTGCATAATACAAAGAATGAGTATCAGTCTTTCACTCCATCATTTGGATCGATCAGTATACTATTCGGGGCAGATTGGATCTGGAAACAAAGCAAAATGCCTCAATGCAACTATTTCATGCATTATTCAGTCATTTTAGCATTTTTGGGTAGTTCCTCTAAAATAAATCTATCAAACTGAGCATAATGAGAAATCATTAGGCTCATGTCTAAGTGCACTGTCCGTATTTTACAGTGTGACCGTGCGTCATTGCCCATAAAACCTTAAAAGATTACTTAGGCAATTATGCTTTAAGGCTACCGAAGCAATATCTTCCATCTGTGTAAACTGAGCTGATCTGTGAAAGATCACCTGCTCATGCATACGATGCACTCATGCTGGATTTCACAAGTCTCACAGACAAGTCATCCCCTGGGGTTAGCCAATGATCCATCCACAGGCGGTTTACTTCTCTGACGGTACACATAACAAACACTGGAGAGCACGAAACACACTTCACTGAACCCTTTGCGTCCCGTGATCCTCCTTCCATCGACCCCATGCTGTGATTTGTCCACACATGTAAATTCACACACACACACAAAATAAATTGGGGAACATTTTGTGCAAATGTTATTAGACACATGCTGTATTTGACATTCTCATATACTCAAATTTTAAAGATGTAAATTTGAGGAAAAGGAGATTTTATTGGGTATATGGGGAAGAAAAACAGAGGCTCTGAGTATAACCTGTGGTTTTAGCCAGCTGCTGTTTTTTCTATGTTGATCACATTAATTCAAACGGACATTTCTCATAAAATATGGGAGGAATTTTGCCACAAGATTATGCGAACAGAGGAGTAGACATGCTGGCTTAGCCAATTTCTTCACATTGTGCCACTGTGAAGTCAAATGTTGATCTTCAAATTTAAAAAAAAATGGTAAGAGAGAGAGTCCAAAGATAATAAATCAGTTTATTCATTAAATAAACTGACACCTGGTTAGCACACAGGTGACAGATAACAGCTGTGCATCATACAGCTGGTGTTTAGCTGTTTAGCAGTTACATGCATGTACATCCTGCACCACAAGTCTCCTGATTACTTAATATTGGATTTCCTGCATTATATCTACACTAGAGGTATATATCTATTGTTTAATCTAATAATTTTTGGTTGTGAAACCTCTGTCTCCATTGTTCATTAGTAGGAGGTTGAGTATAAGTATAAAGGGGACTCATTGGATTACGTTGAGGGTGTAGTGCCAGAGATGGTGAAAGCAAAGCTTTCAGCCAAACATTTATACAGTCTTAGCAGGCGAGGTGCAAATAACAAATGAAGACGCAACACATAAAAAGATCCTGTGCTTCTAAAATGCGTTTATTGCTACGTCTGTTTAATATTCATATAAAAGTAAACCGTTGATGCTGATTTTTGTTGAGAACTTCGAAAGATGTAAAATCTTGCAGAAATGTTGAAAGATAATTCCTCCGTGATGAAGAAAGTCTTATACCTCTCCGGTCACATGATCAGTTGCTGCTCTCTGTCCCATATGCTCAGTCTAAGGAGGGTAAAAGGTTTCACTCACCTGCTGCTTGGAATATGCTGCAGAAAAAAATATTCACCGAGTTCATTATCTAGAGTATTTTAAATCCACACTAAGAATTCTTGAGACCTGTTCCACACCATGCTGTTTTTCATCATTTACTTGTAAAGGTAGTTTTTATTTTTTACTTTTTTGTGTGTGTTTTAATTAGGTAACTTATGTAAGTGTGCATTTGCTTTTGCTGCCTCCTATCTTGGACAATAGGTACAAGAGACTCTTAATCTCTATGGGATTTTCTTTTCTTTGTTAAAGAAAGGCTAAATAATTAAATAGCTGCTAATATCAGATGCAACCCACATGCTGTGGGTGGAAATCCTGCTAAACTTCCTTAAAGCAAAAATTCGCGACCACAGAATGACCACAATTTTTACAGTTCTTCTTCGAAAATGTCTTTGTTTTTTTTTTCTTTTTTTTGGATAAAATAATAAGGAACCATGCTTTGTAACAAATGACTGAGATGACGTTAATGATAACAATATTTGGTTTGGGTATTACAACACACCCAAGGTGTTAGAGATGACTTCCTTCATAAAATTTAACAAACTGGATAGCATCATGTCCCAGCTGTGTTTTGCGTTACTAGGCCTAGTTATGAGGCAACAAAGTAAAAAATCTACTAGTCCAGTTGCCATTTTAACAATAAAGAAAAATTTTGGGAAAAATCCAGAAATGGTGACAGATGTAGTTAAAAATGTCTAACAATAATGTCATCAACTGATCAATGCACTTATTATTTCACCTGTCACTGAATAAACCGCTGAATGTTGAGTTTCACTAAAAGACTTCCTCAGTTGAACTTAAATAAAATCCACTTTTCATTAATATACTTCTCCATTGCAGCCTGTTGAGTTAATCCTTGATACTTATCAATGTGTTTTTTGCTCTTATCTGAAGCAGGGCATAGTGAAAAGCGGACGAAGTTGTGACATTATTCTATCCATCCATTTTCTGAACCGCTTAATCCAATTGGGTCGCGGGTGTGCTGGAGCCTATCCCAGCTGTCAAGGGGCGAGAGGCGGGGTACACCCTGGACAGGTCGCCAGTCAGGGCCGACATGGAGAGACAGACAACCACTCACACACTT
>JAVQJG010024293.1:0-40172 GCA_036024015.1 Craterocephalus amniculus
GACCAATCACAAACAGCGACATTTAAAAGAGACGGGTCAACCGTCCCTTCTGAGAAACCGTTTCTGTATTAGTCTTGGCCAGACTATATGCTCGCATTATAGTCGCGATAGCCAGGCTAGCCCATGAGTAGGTTTCGGTGTAAAATTTATTTGCATTCAGTCTCTAACACGCAACATTATACACTCATAACTTTGGCTAATTAGAGTAAAGTATTAGAATGCATGCTAACAGCCATTTTCAAAAGAGATTTTCTAAGCTAGCAGCTGGGTTGTCCTTTGGATTTCACCTTTTTTTGTTAAAACCCCGTCAAACAAAAGCTAATGAGAGAGTTAAGATGAAACACAGAGAACGAGCTGAACAGGTGCTAACAACAGTGCGGCTAACAATGGCTAATGCATGGCTAACTCTTCAAATGGCTTGGTGAGTAAATTAAATGAAATTATGATACGTATTGAAATTACTCATGTGAAACCTTTTTGTAAAGTTAACAACTTTAAAGAGTCCTGCACAGAAGCAGCTAAGGAGCTGTGCATTTATAAAAAAAATAAGCTAACAAAAATATCACAGCAGAGACAGGTCTGTTTGACCTGATAAACATTGGGTGCTACATTACTTACTTATTTAAATACTTTTTTGATGTAAAATATTTAAGGAAGCAACATATTTTGACATTTTTTGACAAATTATAAACATTGTGTTAAATAAAATGGTACTAAGCATTGAGTGTGGCAAACTGGTTGAAATGGACCATTCCAGAGATTTAATGGTGTTTTAATGTGTCCCAACCAGCCTTTCATCTGCCCGTCTCATCATGTCAAACCACTTAGAAACTACTGCATAGGCTCTTAGTTTGCTAAAAGCTTACCATAGACCTCCACAGCACAGGATGTAGTAGCATCTCCTGCATCACATGTGTAGATGCCAGAATCGGCAACATGACATTTCATGATCTGAAGAAACCGTTTCCTTCCCATTGCATAAATGCGCAAGTCTTTGCTTGGTTTCACCTCAACCCCATCCTGAAAAGGGTATAAACAAAAAGCTCAGCTAATTCTCTGTCAAAGTGATATTTTATTGACTAGAATATTAGACAGGAGGCACTTCGCACATCTATAGGATGACAGGTGCGTAGGAGAAGAAGTTCAGACTTGTACAAAAGGATTTCCGCACACTGTCCAACTTGCATATATTTATTTGCCTGATGAAGGTCTAGCACCGAAATGTTGCAAATAAATATATGCAAGTTGGACAGTGTGCGGGAATCCTATTGACTAGAATATTAACACTCGGCAGCAAATTCTAGTGTTAGAAACATAATTTAAGGATGCAATATGTAAAAGCATAAGTATAAAACAAATGTAAGAAAATTATGCATGGCAAAAATCCTATGGTCATTGGAGTTATTATGAAAACTTAAGATATTTCTGTGGTATTTTTCTCTATGATAATAAAATAATAGACACTTTAATAGAGATCACATTAGCTTTTGGTTATTTATTTGGTTGTTATTCAAAATAAATAAAAAAAGATAAGAAAACTTGCCTTCATCCATCTCACATCCACATTGTGTCTTGATAGTTCACACTCAATAGAGATTATTGACCCATCTGGGAATTTCTGATCCTCCAGTTTCCTGAAAACAGTCACTGGAGGCTCTGGTGAAGAAATAAAGGTTACATAGTTAATCAGGCTAAACTTCTTGCATATCAGGTGACTTACAAAGGTAACCTGCATGGACTAATGTGATGACATTTTTATCCTGTTGTCATCCTCTGCATTTCATGCCCAGCTCAAAGGGATGATGCATACTGAGTGACGAGGCATGAAGCGGATTATTTTATAAGATGAGGTTAAACTAGCACCTGCCTGAAAACACGGAGCAGAGTCACAGCTTTTCATTGGATCTCTCAAGGCTATTTTGTGTTTGTAATGTGAGCCCAGAGAAAGGGAACAGTAGCAGAGCTGCCACTCCATTCTATTATAACGCCTGCCATTTGGCCCACATTGAAAAGATTACTTAAGGCTTTGGTCACTCTTTGCTAGTTCATCTTTTTCTATTGTTATTAAGAATTATTTGGCTTTGTATTAAACACGTTATCTAAAAGTGACTTTTATTCACTCACCCTTCACAACAAGCCTTGCAGACGTCCTCTGGTTTTCTACCGAGAACACAAATGTGGCAGTGTCTTCTACAGAAAGATTGGAGATGGTGAGGCTGTGAACTTGCCCTTTGGCACTCATACGGAAGTGATTTGTCGGCTTAAGCTGGATTCCGTTTCTGATCCAGGTGCCTGGGACGTTGGGATGGGAGAGCTCCACCTCAAAGGACGCTGTTTCTCTTTCAGTGGTTTTAATATCCGTTAGACCCCTCTTGATTGTGACTTTTCGAGCTGTGGGGAGTGAGACACAATAAAAACCCCAAAAAGCTGCAAGAATGGTCCCAGGAGCAAGAATTTCCTCTCCGGTGTAATACTAAACAGATACGATATCCATTTTCTTTTGCGTAACAGGCTTGGAATCTGCTCTGTCCATGGTGGTTAAACAATGCAAGCTGGCACACATAGGCAAGCTGGTTTTAGCCGTTTGAGCACTGGGCTTTACATAAAAGCCGCCTCTGAAACTGCCAACATTTTTCACTTATTCTAACGCAGACGAGCATTCCCGTGGAAAAAAAAGTAGTGTTTATTTTGGAGACCCGATGACAACAACCTTAGTTTCGAAGGCCAGTGTGTAAATTTAGACGCAGTGAGAGGAGATCCAAATTCATAAGAGGTGCCAACAGCAACCTGAAGTCCTGACTTTCCCCTACCCACCCGCGCAAGTGTTGAAAGAACAGCCTTTAATTCAACCCCTCACATGTGGATCACAGGACTAAGAAATATAAGCACAAAGAAAACAAGGATAAGTACATCTTAATCACTATGTGATGCGACTATTACAGGGTGTCATGCTTGTTACATTTAAGAAAACGAAGAGGTTTGTCTTCTTTTTCAAATAACCGTGTACAACAACATCTTTGCCTCTTATTTCGTAACCTGTCCTTTATAACCAGTTGCATTATGGACTGGGAGCGATTCAAACCTACAAGAAATCCTCAGTCTGTCAGTCAGTTCAAGCTGTTGGCACATCACCTGTTGGTTACTATCATATCCCAGTACAAGTCCCGCCCTTCTCCCCAGTCACTCAAATTACTCCTACTCAGTTAATTGAGATTTGTCCTCACAAGAGGCTGTGGCAGTGGGCGTGCAAGAGGTGGGGCTGTCGGTAACACTGGTAAACAAACAACAACAGGGCATAGCGAGAACACGTGGACACTCACGCTCCACGGTGAGCTGGGCTTGCGTGCGGTCATGGAGGGTCTCGCAGCTGTAGGTGCCCCGGTCAGACACGGCCAGTTTGTGGATGGTGAGACTGTGTTCTCGGCCCTTGTGCCTCAGGGTATATTTGGCGCAGGGGTGGATCAGCACCCCTTGTCTCATCCACTGCACCTCTCCTGAGTCCACACTCACCTCCACCTCTATTGTTGCCTCATTGTACTCTTCAGCCACAAGTGGGGTCATTTTCTTGGTGAACAGCACCTGTTGCTCTTGAGAAGGAATTTTAGGGATGACTCAGTAGAAGCGTCTTTCATATACAAAATTTACACCCACAAAGAAAGACGATGCAAAAATCAACAAAGTTGAAGATCAAGCATAAAGATAAGGTTAAATTACTTACCCCTACTGTAGTCATTCTCACATTTTAATATTACAATAGGTTAATCTGATCACATATGCTTATTTTCTATTTAGTTTTTAAAATGTTAACTCTCATCTACTTCAGTACTGATGACCATATCTCGCGGTGGAAATTATGTGGTGATGACTACAAATGATTGATAATGAATAATATAACTGCTGTGATTCATCCAGACAAATTTTTATATGCACATAGTGCTAATAGATGGGGCAAAAGCAACTCACCTTGAACCTGAAGCTCTGCATCTGATAGCACCCCCTCTGCATCTGCCGTCACTCTGCAGCTATCTGAAACCGTGCAGTTGTTGATGCAGAGCATGTGGCATAATCCGTTGCTGGAAATGGTTGTGCGCTCATTCACCCCAGCTTGTTTGCCATTTAAGCGCCAAACCAACTTGGCGTCTGCCGGTGAAACTACACACTTAAATGCTGCACCTTCCCCCTCGCGGACGGTGATATTGCGAAGCTCTGCGATGAACTCGATGATGCGGGGGGCTAAAAAACATTTGGTTTAGTCATATTCATTTTGTGGTAAATGTTATTCGTTCTACCAAGTTAAATTGGAGGATAAGTGTGACTTACTTTCTACAGTGACAGTTGCGAATGTCCTGTCATCTGTGGATTCACAGGCATATTCACCAGCATCTTCCTCCATTAGCTGGTGGATGGTGAAGCTTCGCTCTCTGCCTTGCGCTCGTATTGTGTAGCGACGGCTCAGAGAGATGTCCTGGCCATCTTTTAGCCACTGTACATCTCCTTTGGGCTTGTTGACTTCACAATGTAAAGTAAGGCTTTTACCCTTCAGAGACACCAGATTCTCCAGCCGTCTAGTAAATATGACTTTCATTTCTGTAAAAGGAACACAATTTCAGAAATGTTCTGACGTAAATCTGGTGCGTTAACTTGGACGAGCAGTCTCATTCTTACCTTTGACTAAAAGACTGAAACACATTTCATCTGAGCTTATGTCGCAGACATATTCTCCAGAATCGGACAGCTGAACAGGATTAATGGTGAGCTTGTGAGTATAACCCTCACTGGAGATATGAATGTTGTCCTTATTCAACAGTTGGCCATCTTTCAGCCACCGGACATTGGCTCTTTCATGGCTCAGAATGGCACACAGTGTGGCACTCTCGTTTTCAGAAGCTGAGATATTATTTCCTGACTGTTTATTCAGAAACTTTGCTGGTGGCTCTGGGGAAAAGGACAATGGTCACCAAGTTGACTTACAAATACCACATTCTGCACAAAAACCAAAGAAATGAAATCCTCAAAGTTGTTGGGGATTGTTTCACCTTACCTTGGACCTCCACAATAGTAACTAATTTGTCATCGACGGCATCGCAGATGTATTCTCCAGAGTCTGAAGGTTGGAGTCCAGAGAGAACAAGCCTTCTCACAACATCCTCACTGTTGATTTTAATGTGACTGCTTGGTTCCAGTATCTCTCCATTGCACAGCCATTTGACACTTGCATTTGGACGAGACACTTCACACTCCAAGATAAGGTCGTCTCCTGCTACCAGTATGTGATGCTCTGGATTTCCTGAGTTTCCAATGATCTGGACAGGAGGCTCTGAACATAAACAGGGGTATTAATCATTCTTGTCATTGGGGGAAATGAAGGATAACATTTATCTGCTAATGTGGTTACCTTTGACAGTGATATTAAAGGTCATCTTATCATCCAGGACATCGCAGGTATACTCCCCTGAATCTTCAAGCGCAGCATTTAGGACAACTAGCGATCGGAAAACACCTTGTTCTTCGCAACAGTATCGCACTGTGTCGTCAATCAGCTGATTGTCTTTGAACCAGCTGACTGAGGCATTAGCTCTGGAGAGTTCACACACTAGAATAATATCATCTGACACTAAGAACTGTTTTTCTGTCTTAGCATCTTTTTTCCCCAAAATTTTTACTGGCAACTCTGCAAAGAAAAGAGAACAGAAGGAAATCTTTCAGACTGGAAAATGTTTGGTTTGCTTATATTTGAAGACACAGCATGAATAAAATAAGGAAAAACATTTTCTCTTCTTGCACACTGAGTAGTTCAAAGAATGTTGGACTGGATAAACCTAGTCACAAAGTTGTTGTTTTTTTCAGGGAAAACAAAACTACTGCAAGGCATCTGCAGTGATGAAAGAGTCGTCCCAATCTATTCATTTTCTAGCCCTTCTCTGGGATTGGGTTGCAAGGGTAGGCAAGTTTGGACTTAGAGGGCTGCAGTCAGGGAAGTTTTTGATATTTCCTGAACCAACAGACCTGATTAAAAGGAAACAGATCCAATAGCTTATGTTCTGCTTAGTGACTCATTTATTTGAATCAGGTGTGTTGAAAGTTGTAAACATAATAAACTTGCAGGTCTATGGCTCTCTAAGACTTTCTGATGACCTCTCTCTCTCTACAGACATCCCACTCAGCTTTTCCGGGGGGACTGATACATTCATATGCCAAAAAGAGAAACAATTTCTTTAATTCCTATGTCTGTCCTGAGGCGTCTTGCAGGTAGACCTTATTTAAAATGCCTCTCCTAGGAAGCAACTAGAGTTCATCCTTACCACATGAATCACCTTAACTTGTTCCTTTCGATTTCTAGGAGCAGTGATTCTTATAAAAGTTCCTTCCAGATGCCAGAGCACCTCTGTGAGCCCAGCACCCTCTGGAGAAGGTTAATTCCAACTCATTCTTTAATCACTAACATAAGGGCTGGAATATTGGTTGGTAAACCAGGACATGCTGCTGGCCCAACCTACCTGCCATTCTCTCATTTCATGAGCAAGTACTCTTGTTAACATCCTTCAAACGAAGCAGTAACTCACACGGGAGTTCAATATTTTCTGACCGAAGACCAGGGCCTCAGAGTAAAAAGTGCTAATTTTCTTCCTGGCTGCTTCTCTTGGTTACAAACCAATGAATGAGGCTAGTTGTACCACATGATTTCAAACCAGGTGTCATATAAGCCAGAACATTTCATGTCACAACAGGTGAATCCTGTCTAAATTGTTTGTATAAAAATATTTTCGTCAAATAGCCCTACTTGACTACAGTAGTATAATCACAGCATAATAAGGACCACTCAACCACTAGTTAAAAACAAATAAACACATTATCCGTTATTAGTTCAAGACATGAAGTGAACTGTCAGATTGTTGTAAACCAGAGTCAACTTACGGTTTGTTCTGAACAGGTGATGGCGAGTCACCATGGCATCAGAAGGTATGTAGTAAAAGTAATTATCAAAACAGTATACAAGCAAAAAACTAATCGCAGATGAAATACGCATGTCTGTCCAAAAGGATTTACGACCGATTTACGTATGATAGCTCATTTTAAAGCATTAATGCTTTTAAAACTAAAGAAATGTTGGTTGATTTTAGGAAGAAGCCTCCACCAATCCAGCCTGTTTTTATACAGAGATAGACAATATAGATTGTACAGCAGTACAAATACCTGAGCACCATCATTGAAGATAAATTCATTGACATATGAGGCAAGTACTGATGCTATCTGAGCACAGGCCCACCAGCGCAAGTAATTTTTATCAGAAACTGAGAAATTTTAATGTGGACACCACTTTTAAGAAGATGTTTTATTGAATCCGTTTTAACCTTCTCTTTTATCTGCTGTTTTGGGTCTTTGACCTTGAAGGATTAAACAGATTACAGAGCATCAGTAAAAGCTCTCTGTCCTGTACAGAAACAGAGTCATTAGGAAAGCTAGGGCTGTCATTGCTGACCCGACCTACCAGCTGTCCCATGTATACAGTTTGTTGCCCTCGGGTCGCCAGTATCCTATGCCACAGTGCCAGACAAATAGACAAAAAAATGCATTTATTCCGGCTTCCATTGGCTTACTGAATAGTGTGTGTTGAATAAGGCTGCGGGATTGTGTGTTTTTATTGTTAGTATTCTTGTTGTTGTTTTTTTAATATATATTTATTGAATGTGGTGTCATTGTTACTTGCTGTCTACACATCAAATTGCCCCTCACGGGGATAATAAAGTTTTTCTGATTCTGATCTGATTCTGACCTGCCGAATAGCGGTAGTCTCATGTATCACGAGACTTCCAGACCAAAACAAACGTCAATGAGTGTCAATGGGCAAAACTGCAAGCGTGGTTTCGGGTATAGGGAGACCCAATAGAGGAGGAAATGTCAGACAAGAAAATATAGTTAGTTCCAAGCAGCTTTATGACTATAACAAAGTTACATAGAACCTCTTTAAAGTGCTTTGAATGGTCACATGACTGGACAAACACTATAGAAGCACACATTGACCAGATTTGTATATGTGACAGTGTGTGGGTCCTGTCACCGTGTGCCTCTGACTGTTAGTGCACTGGCTACTTGGCCACGAGGATGTCCCTTTGGCTGACTAGCAAGCACGCATGACTTTCACTCGGGAGGTTGTGGGATCGATCCCTGCCCGGGCCATCTGGTCATCCCACCAAATATAGATTGGAACTTTTTGTGCTTTTAAGATAAATAAAATGAAAACAGGCATGCATGGGCTGAATGCAACTCAGATCCAAGAGGCTGAGAAATGGAATGCATTTTTTATCCTTTCCTAAACCTGACAGACAGCTGCTTTTTTCTTCTTCCTTCAGGGCCCCTGACAGCACTAGTTGCACTGTCAATATTTACACCACTACTCCCAGGAGAGGTAGACCAAGTACCGCTGGCAGCAGAGGAGACATTTTATTAGCTACCACCAGCCTCAAACGTGATCAGCTTAACCTCTCCTCTGATCTGAGTTCACATCAGGGCTTTATAGCATGCCAGTCCACATCAGTTTAATATAGAAACTGTGAGGCGCAGAACTTTTTGTGGTTGAATTTCAGTCAAACAAAAATGGCTACACTTTGAGGATCTAAACAGAAATTCAAGGAACGGGAACAATGGCATCTGGACTTTGGGCTGATGGCACTAAGTGTGAGATGCTTGGTTGAAACCACTGTGTATTTGTGAAAAATCTGGTGAATAATTCATGTTTGGTTGTGTGGTTCTGACTGTGAGGATGTGGTCTGATGCTGTGAAAGGCTTTTCTGATATGCCATTTCACCTGCTTCTTAGCTAGCTATAGCAACAGTCTTCCAGCAAACATTAAATTAAAATAATATTTGTCAAGTCTTTCGTCAGACTGACAACATGCATTCAAATAACAAGCTCCAGTATTCTGATACTGGTGAAAATAAATGATCTTACCAAGGACTTTCACACTGAAATCCATCACATCGTCTTTTGCATCACAAACATATTGGCCTGTATCCTCCATTGTTAAAGAGTGAATGGTTAACTGGCGCGTGACGCCATCCTCAAGGATGGTGATATTTCTGGAGTCTTCTACTTCTTCACCATTTTTCTTCCAGGTGACTTCAGCATTTGGTCTTGAGACCTCACAGTCGAGAACCAAAGTCTCTCCGGACACTTTTTCCACGCTGCTTGCCATCTTTCGTGGCCGAATGAAGCGAACTGGTGGCTCTATTTATGGAAACAGTTTCTGATTAGAAATGAATAAAGATTAAGGTCACAAAAAATTTGGATTTAAATATTATAATTATTTTTTAATAATAACATACCTGCTATGTTGACAAAAAATGTCATGGAATCATCAGCTGTGTCACATACATATTCAGCTGAATCTTTGACCGTGGTTTCAGGTATAATAAGCCTCCTGTAGACACCATCCACCTCAAGAATGAGGTTTTCATTCTCTTCCACCTCGAGTCCATCTCGATACCAGCGCACTACTGCATTGGGCCGGGAGATCTCACAGCTCAGTACCATCCTCTCAGAGGTCTGCTGACACAGCTCCATCTGCGACTGACTTGGGGATATAATTTGCACCGGAGGTTCTGAAAGTGGATAGAAGACCCAGATTATGCAGAGCAGAAACTGACAATGATGGTTTTGTGCTAAAGTACACAGTTTTTACACCAGATCTTTGATATGACCCACAGTTGATGATACTGTTAACTCATGAGTATGTCATGAGTGATTTTTGAATGAATACGTCCATATACATTCACAAATTGATTCAACAATCAAACAAATAGTGTCTCATATTGATCGCTGCTACCTGAATCAAATCAAATCAAAATCACATTGTGGCAGAATTTGTGACATCGGCAAACACTGAATTATTATGCACTGAATTAACTTAGTGCAGTGTGATCAGCACCAGTGCAAAGAAGACCACCAATGGCAGAAGACCCCCTCACCCCACATCTTAAAGAATTAGATGGCCGCAGGACATTGGCAAGGTGTGTGGAGGTGAGAAAGTAGAGAAACATTTAAACTTAATTAGAAATGGTTACTTTGCTTCTTTTTCCATATATAAAATATTGAAACAATGGTCCACAATGTACCATTATGACCATTTTGAAGCCTTTGCTCGATCCATCTGTAATAAGATCTAATTATGTTCCGATTCACTCTGTCAGAGCTGCCCTCACCAGATACTTTCCTGTGACTTGATAAAAGTTTAGAGCTACAGCTGCACCATTAAGGTATATTCCTCCTCAAAGTAGCTGTTTTGTTTATTGGTTTGTATTAAGCCTCTTTTAATTTTTGCTATGTAGCATTTTATTCAACATATACTGATATTTAAACATCTCAACCCTACGTACGTATCATATTTGATAGTTTCTGAGACTTTTTGAATCACTTTATGGTACAAAACTTTGCTCAAAACCTTGTACACAAAATGAAACTTGTCTTCTGGCCTCTTGTAGATAGGCTACACCACTTTCATTTGTATCTATCACATGGTAATAAATGGTAAATCTACCAAAATCTTTTTTAATTATTTAAATACATTTTGTAAAAGGACCTAATAAAGACTTGTTTGTTTTTTCTTTTTTTTTTAGAAAGAGGCTTTTCTCCCTATGGATAGATTTTAAAGTTATTTAATCTATCTTAACTACAAAAGTATTCAAATAGACCTTTTGGTTGCAGAAATATACAAATTCCATCATGGATATGCTATTTTTGAGTAAAGGCTGAAAATATTAGCACATGGCTCAATAATCTCACGTTTTGTTTGTGGTCATGGTCATCACCGCAAATGTCCTTGCTGTCTTAAAAGAAACATTATTTTCTAATTTACATGTTAGCTGCAGGGAATAAGGCCATTCAGAAAATGTGTAAATAAAATCCCCTTGAGTCATGTTCGGACGACAGTAAATACTTTTACATACTTATTACACAGTATGCACTCTATCATCACGGATAAATTTTTTTACCCGTAATATTAAGGTGAAAGAATATTGAATCATCTGCGGTATCACAGACGTATTCTCCAGAATCTTCCACTCCACTAGAAAGGATCTTGAGCCGTCGATAAGGGCCTTCTACTTTGAGCTTGATGTTCTCACTCTCCTGAAGTTTTTGGCCATCTTTAAACCAGCTGACAACGCCATTTGGACGAGAAAGTTCACAGCTCAGAATAATTTCCTCTGGGACATGACGGTCAAGGTGGACATCCTCCTTGGGGTGGACTATCATCACAGGAGGTTCTTTGGAGTAAGAACATGACACCGAAACATCAATTCTTCATTCACAGCAAAAGTCATAGCAAAGTTAAAAGATTTTTAAAGGAATTTTCAGGAACATATTTCAATACCTCTTATGTTAACTTTGAAGATTAAGATGTTGTCTCCAGCACGGCAGGTGTACGTGCCTGAGTCAGAGAGTTGGGCTGAATGTATAGTCAGACTTCTCTTGGTGTCCTCAGCTTGCATTGTAACGTTATTGCTGGGCTGTATATCTGTCCCATCTTTGTACCACTGGACAACACCATCAGCCCTTGATACTTCACATGACAAAACAAGCTCCTCTTTCTCGACAACATTCTGAAAAAGGTCCTTCTCTGGGAAGTCAGCAAAAGTTACCGGTGGTGCTGTGTAAAACAGACAAAAAAAACATAAGTCGTTGCTTCAAAGCGGACGTTATTATTTGTGCCTATGCATGCAGCAGCTGTAGGGTCGGGTTTACACAGCTTCAACATGCCCATCTCAAGACTTGCAATCTAGATATCAGCTCATCACATACAGAATAATCATCAGTTGGTGTTAATCCTCCTTTGAAGCAAAGTGAATTCATTATTGAAGCAGTGCACTCATGTAGTGCTTTCACCATGGGTTTGGTTAAGAAAAATAAACTACATGCTATTTTCTAAGGACGCTAATCTTAGCAGCATTTACATGAAAAGCAGCTGTAATGAAATTAGAACATTTAGATAAAAAAACATTAGGATGAAAATGATGATGATCAGGACTTGCTTCATCAAATATTAGAGGCCATGAAGGTTTGCACAGGTGAAGAGTGAAAAGATCTTGCCAAGAAGAAAGCTTAGGGTATCACCTTTTACTTCCTCACAGAAATCGTTGAAATCTGACTCATCATCAGCTTTACAACCATACACCCCCGAGTATGAAGATGTGGCCGACTTCATGACCCGTGTCCCCTTATTGTTCTCTGATTCGATCTTTATACTCGATTCTGGCAAGAGTTCTACTCCTTCCTCATACCAGCAGGTCCTGATGGCAGGGTCTGAGACCTCACACTGCAGTTTGATCAGGCTGCCTGCTTCAACAGACTTGCTCCTCTCAGCCTCTGGAACAGCTGAGAATCAAACCCATGCTATAGATACTCCAGCTCATTGTACAATAACCAGAAAGTAATCAAAGATGTCTTTTATATGCTAAGTAACATTCCTGGGTTTACTTGGTAAAGGGTGTAGTATGTCAAAACAGGCAAAACAAAGTTATCATGTGCTAGTATGTAGTACAACCTTCTACAATGTCTCACAAACATATAAGTATGCAGTTTGGTACTCACACACTTGCAAAACTTTAGAATTTGTTTGGACTGGTGTATAAGTTCTTGCAGTATATTAAGCCCAAGGGGCTGAATTCTTTGTCTGTTAGCTAGATGCTAACTTAGCCCAGCCCTAGAAACAGGGCTGATGGAATATTAAAGTGGATATTCATGAGCGACATTACACTCGGGCCCCATTTACACAACAACGCTGAGACAGTGAAACGCATTTGTTTTTTAATGTTTGCCTTCTCATTTCCTTGGTAAGACAGTTTTGGGGGATAAAACTGCAGAGGTTTGAGAATGAGCTCCAGAGTGATGTTTTCTTGTAATGAACTGAAATCTTTTAGCGACAATAACATCTGCCATGTCATCTTGCACTTGTACACTCAGGCACTGTTTACCCAACAGAAATGTTGGAACTCCATGTTCGGTTTGTGCTGCTGCAACTTTTAAAACTGGAATCAATCAGAGCGCAAACTTGCAAGCCACGTATTTCTGTCAATGATTGTAGCCATTATTATCCCCTCATAGAAGAGAATACTCAAAAAATTCAGATCCTGGATCTCCCAAAAATCGTATCACTTGTTTCTTTTTTCATATCTGAGAGTTCCTGAAAATTTCACTAAAACCCATCCGTTACTTTTTTAGTTATGTTGCATACACAGGGTGCATCTTTGCAAAGTTTCGCAGTTTCCAGTCCTGTTTGCGTTTTCTGTCTACAATGGCAGTTTTCATTCCACTGTTTTGTAAATGCTTTTTGCCTCAAAGCAAAACGTTTTAGATGGAATTGTCGTGTAAACAGGGCCTAGGAAGTTCCACAGAGCTTATAGGAGTTGACAATTTTGGCACCATTTCAACTGCTGTATGGTTCTCAATCATATGTTACAAAAAAGAAACAAACAAAAGAAAGAAAAAAAGCTGTTTTCAGCCTGAAAAGAGCCTCTATCTGGTTCCTTTTCAGGGCATGAATTCCTTTGGGCCGCTTCTCTGATTGACAGAACATTTTAATCAAATTTAAGTCTTCATTATAGTTTGCACTGTATTAGAATCTCTATAATTTAGCGTGTGTTACCTAAGATTACAGCATTTTATAATATTCTAAGTAATCCAATAGCCAAGCATTGATTAAAAGTTAGTAATTGTGATGAAACTAAAAATACTTAGATCACCTGCAACATCCACCTTGAATTCTATTTGGTCATCTGCGGCCTCACAGCTGTACACCCCCGAGTGTCTGACTTCCGCTGATTTTATAACCAGCGCTCTCAGTTTTTCATCGGTTTGGAATTCGTATTCACTGGTTGGAGGAAGCTGATCTCCGTCTTTGTGCCAATAGACCCGGGCACTTTGCTCTGAGACTTCACACTGCAGCTTAATTGGACAGCCTGCTTCCACAAATTTGTTTCTTGCGATTTCTGGTAGCGGTGAAAACCTCACAGGAGTATCTGAGGGCATTGTAAGATTTGCAGAACAATTTTGTTACGCTGACATAAAATCATCTGATAAATGCAGATTTTTTCCTTTTTATTTTAGCAGTATGGAGCTCTCTCTGTTTTCCTGTTTAACGGAGGAACTTAACTTGCAAAAACCCAACTGGTTGAAGTCAATTACAGATAAGCTGAAATGTTTGTAGAGAAGTGAACTCAAGAAAATCACCTTCAACGTCCACATGGAACGTCGCAACATCCTCATCGAGGCTACAGCTGTAGAGGCCAGAGTCAGAGACCTTAGCTGAATGAATCATTAACTTTCGGAGGCTGCCATCTCGTTTCATATCGAGGCCTGTTTTGCAAAAAAGCTCCTCGGCATCTTTAAACCAGGAAACCTGGGCTGCAGGGTCTGAGACCTCACACTGGAGGACAATTGGACAACCTATTTTAATCATCCTGTACATTTCTGACTGTGGGATTGCCATGATCTGTGGTGATCGGCCTAAGAGAGGAGGATGACAAGGGTTTGTGTAAGATAAGAGGTGAATTCACAAACAGTGAACACACAATCCAGCCGCTCACTTTCTCATGATCATTCACACTCACACCACAGAAGAAGACAGATGTGCTAAGCCACCGTAAGAAGAAAGTTAATCACCTTTTATGTCCACCTTAAAGTTGACGGTGTCATCTGAGGTCGAACATTCATAAACACCAGCATGTTTGCTTTCAGCTGAGGGGATGACTAAGGTCCTCGTCAGACCATCTGACTGTATTTCCACATTGTTCTGAGGCAGGAGTTTGATCCCATCCTTGTACCAGTCGACATGAGCGGAAGGATCATGAGTGAGTTCACAGCTGAGGATGAGAGGATTTCCTTCTTGGATGGACTTGTTCCTGTCCTCCTCATGCAGCTCTGAGAATTTCACAGGTGGTGCTATATAGCAAAAAGAGTGTCTTTATAAGAAACCTACTGAAGTAATTAAACTGTACAGTCAGAATTTGCACCTTAATTCAGTCAACACAGCAAACAGAAGGTGAAAATCCCTGTAAACACAGCATCAGACACAAAAGCAAACAAACATGGTGTTTAGAAGAAAGACGCTTAGGAGCTGTCATGTGACACTAACATCCACAGACTGACATACAGCACGGGTAACACAAAAACAATAAAGTGGTTTGCTTAGGGAACGGAAATTATATATGTAGTGTCATTAATGACAATGAAGGAGACACAACATTGCATTCTCTGGACTGACATTAGACATTGTAAAGTGGGAGGTTTAGCAGGATTATTAGAGAAAAATATAAATTCTTGCATTTTTCTTTGTTAACATTTTGTATTTAGTTATCAATGGGGCTTCATGATCAGGTGTAAGAGGGAGTCGATTTTAGTAAACTATCAGAAGAGGGCCTGTTTCTCATCAAGAGATATGAGAGAAGAGATATTAAATGTATTAAAGAAGTAGAAGAAGGGATCTTTTTCTGTTAGGTGAAGAAAAACTCCACATTATCACCTTCTTGTTAGTGCAAAGCAAGAGAGTGAAAGTGCAGCCGTTATGGAGCATCACCTTTTACTTCCACAGAGAACTGGATGTCATCATCCTTAGACTCACAGCGGTACACTCCAGTGTGAACTCGCTCAGCAGATGAGACTACTAGACTCCGTAAGTTCCCCTGTGACTGGATGTCCACTCCACTTTCAGGTAGGAGCTTTGTTCCATCCTTGTACCAACTGACTTGTCCAGCGGGGTCTGACAGCTCACACTGCAGAGCTATGGGAGCGCCAGCTATCACTGTCATTTTCTGCTCAGCCTCAGATAAAGTGGCAAATGTCAGAGGAGGAGCTACAGGGTTGAATTTAAAATAAAATTGGTCAATAAAAGGAACTGTAATTGATCAATAAAAAAGCACAATCCCTAAATTAATGCCTTCTTCATTAATAAACCAGAACAACATGAAATTAGTATTTCTAACGAAACAAAGTTTTATCGAAGCAGTTAAACATTGGAGTAGAATGTAAAACTTGATATAGTTTTAATTGGCCAAATGCAGAATAACATTACTTTAGTAGATGCAAACTTCAGGTCTTACAGTCATTTGAAAAAGAAAAACACCTGCATTAAAGGAATCACATGGTCCTTCTCAGGTCTCAGATGTACTTAAATGCAACCTTACAGCAACAACACATGACATATGTATACCACATCATCATTAATTTAGCAAACTGAACCTAAAATGTAGAAGCAGTGTATTAAAAACAGTCATCCCTGCAAGTTTACCTCAAGAGAAAAAACCCTACATCTCAGACTCACCAGGCCTCTGATGGCATGTGAACATGTCTAAGTTCATGACAGAATAATTACAGAAAAATAGTTCATATGACCTGTTTAAGGACCATTTATGCTCAACGCAGATAACGGATATGCAGACGCACGGAAATTTTCTGTCCGTCTACTGCGTCTATTATTTGTTGCGTTTTCAGGCTCCTTGCACATCTGTCATTTGACGCAGAAGACAGAGAAATGCCACCGTAAACCGAGGTAGCAGTGTTGAGCATAGTTAAGCGGAAACAAGCCGGAGAAGTCAAAGAAGATAAACGGGAAGAGGAAAACCGTAGAAGGAGAATGAAGACAAGAAAAAAACATTAGAAGCTGCACAAGCTTTTGCAATAAGGCTCTGCAAGTGTTCAGGGCATGTTGGTGGTTTAAAATAATTTTATATCTGCGCATAAGTGCCGCCAACCGATGTCTGAAACTAACGTATTGCAGGGTTAACAATGAACTCAGCACTGCCGCTTAGCGGAGGTTAGCGATAGCAACATAAACGACGCATGGAAGTATGTAGAAAGCTACGCATGAAGATGTTTGGAACGGATGTCCAGATTTATGTCCGTCAGGGAGTATAAATGGGCCTTTAGAAGTGTCACGGGAGAAAGCCTCCTCTGTCTAAAAACATATCAAGTTCAAGTTTATTTGTCTGCACCGTTTAGGTTTGCAATCTGGCTTCTGAAGAAATCACAAGACCCATTTTTTGGACCGACAAAACCAAAGTGGAAATGTTTGGCCATCATGCACAGCAGCATGTTCAGCAGAGTCTACACAGCATATCAGCACAAACCACCAGTTGTCAAGCAGTGGTGGAGGGGTGGTGATTTAAGCACTTTGCAGTCACTGGCCATGTTTACATGAGACTTTTAGTTCCACTTTAATTCAGAGTAAAAGTTAGATCCACTTTAAGGGGTGAAAAATTACCATGTTAACATCTAATTCCAAATAAAAATTGATAGGTAATACCAAAGTAAGTGGCTGGTTTATTCTCCATCCAAAAGGAATAATTCCTCTATCATGTATACGTTCATTCTGATTTTAATTAATTCTGGTTCTTCTGTGCATGTTGCCACAACAACATATTTTGTGCTGGCTAACTGAATCAAGCGTTGGTATTGATCCGAGTATATTCAAGTGAAAGTGAAGTACTATGCTAGTGTCATTCTGCTGCTTCAAATATGAAATCAAAATCAAGCAAAAATTGTGAAACCGAAACGAAAAGAAGCAGGAGGTGGAGTCGAGAACCCCCAGTTCAGATCTAACCTGTTTGAAATGCTGTTGTAAGTCCTTTGGACAGGTGTACATGAACAAATGCTCAAAAACCTCAAAGAACTGAACTAGAGTGGAATATAAATCCTCCACAGCTATGTGAAGCAATTAAATCATGTAATTTCTCCCACAATGCTTCTGCATTCTGGCATAATTTTTGTCACATAAACTGTAAAGTATAAAATGTCATGGATTTCTGTCCATTTAAGACCAGATAAACACCGGGTTCCTCTTTATGTGTCTTGACATGTAAAATCAAACCGTTAATTTACATCTAAAATGTGCTACACACCAATAAAAAAAATTGTTGTTAAACTTATGCATTAAAAAACCCCGACAAAGAAAACAGCTTTGTCACCTTGAACATCCACGTGAAACTGTATTGCATCATCTGTTGTCCTGCAGCTGTAAATCCCTGCATGAGACAGCACTGCAGACGGGAAAGCCAGTGTTCTCATGGAGCCCTCTGCCAGCATATCTTGGCCAGCTGCTTCAAGTAGTTTTATTCCATCCTTGAACCAAGTTACTTCAGCGTTAGGATCTGATATCTCACACCGTAGCACTATGGCTTCACCAACTTCAATGGACTTGTTCTTCTCTGCTTCACAAAGTGTTGCAATTCTCACAGGCGGAGTTGGGATTGCTTGAAGTAATATCAAAGGAAAATTGTATCACTTCTACTGACTACAACAAAAATGATTCCTTAAAAAATCATCAAAAGAGCAAAATCTCAAATCAAGATTAGCCATGCCAAAAATAAATAAATAAATAAGTAAATCTAATAAATCACATAAATGTGTCCCCAGTTATTAGTAATTTTAACCTGAGGTAGCTTTGGTTAGACTTGGGATAACTATGCATTCGAGTTAAGGTATAAAACTAAAATATGTTCAGGTTTTTCTGTCTGTAATATTCCTTCCAGACCACCCAAGTTTATTTTTCTTTTAATACTAAAGTAGTTTTGGTAAGGACAGAAATCTGGTGAGTTAAATGTAAAAATTGCCAAAATTTTAAGGATTGCTAAAAGCAATCTTTTCATCTCACACAATGTCAACATTGTGCCCGTCCATTTTTTTCTTTTGCTTTTGATAATGCTAACCATTTAAATCACCTTCAACAGCCACCTTATTTGCAGTGACTCTGTCACTCCAGTAACTGTCAGATGTTCTTGACAGATAGACGTCCTCTGATCGGACGGTAGATGCTTGCTTGGTAGAGTAAAGCTCTTCAGATTGTGTGGATGATCTCTGAGCATAGTTGGATCTGCTTTCCTCTCCGTCTTCTGTGGCTTCCACTGAGTACTGACGCTCTGCCTCATCTGTTGCCTCCGGACTCGACCGACCCAGCAGCTCTGAGGGGTTAGATGCTTTTTGTCCCGTGTGATTGGAGTCATCCAACTTGATAGATGCAAGCAAGTTGAGATGCCCCACTTGGAAAGTTTCTACGTCTTTACTATCAGACAAGTCCAATAGATGAAGGGTCTCTGTGTTGGCGAAATCACAGACCTTCTCTGAAAGGAAAGTTGATGTCTGTAAGGGTCTGTTCAGTTCCTCTGATTGGTCAGTTGCAGTCCATGAAGAGTCACAGGACCTCACTGAGGAAACATTTTCAGTTTGTGAGAAACCAAAAAGTGTTTCTGGAAGGGGACTGCAGTGTTCCTCTGATAGGACAGCAGCAGTCTTTAAGGATTTAAAGTGCTCTTCGGATTTCACATTTTCAGCCTGAAAGGTTTCAAATGACTTCTCTGACTGAGGAGTTGTAGCTTTTGATGAGTTAAAAAACTTTTCTGTTTTGATCGTTGAAATCTGTAGGTTGTTAGAATGGTACTCTGACGTGGTAGCTGAAGTCTGGCGGGGGTCAACTGGCTCTGATTTCACAGTCAGGGTCTTTGCCGAGCTATGTTCCTGCTCTGATTGAACAGTTAGTAACTCATAAGTTGATTCCTTTGAGTCAATCGTAGTCCGTAAACAGCTACAACACTCATCTGCATGTCCAGCTGTCTCCGGCGAACTCTGGAGTTCTTCGGGTGGGACATCTGTTTGCTGTATGTAGTGAATAAATTCCTCACCTTCAGCTTCTTTGGGTTGTTTAGTGTCATGGTGTGTGTCAGTTTGCACCGTTTGCTTTATAGAGTGACAGCAGAGGGGAGGTTGGGCATTATTTATTTGCTGGTTGTCATCAAACTCCTTCGGCCGCATTGTTGAAATACAGTCAGTCATAAAATCATACGCTGCATGAGAAGCTGGCATATGTCTGGCTTGGTCCTCATGCATATCTCCTCCCATTTCAGCCAAGCTGCCAGAATTTCTTTTTGAGGACATCTGGATGGCCTGAACAGAATAAGCCTCCTCTGTGGAGTTGTTCCTCGCTTGGTCAGAGGAGAGCCTTGGCGATGTAGCTATAAGCATTGTGATGTACACAGAGAGAAGTTTTCAGTTGTTGGTGGTCTCAATACTTCTTCTCACAACAGTATTTTACAGAAGTGCAGGTTAGCATGGAGTTATGGGAAAATCCATTGCAAAGACAAACAAGAGGGTCGACCAGGATTGGTCTGAAAGTGAGCTCCTATGTGTAACCCTACTTGTCTTACCATCAATCTGTGTACTAATGCCTTAAAGGCTAAAAGGTACACTAATTGCATCTCTTAGGATAAGAGTTCGTTGTCATTGCAACGGGGAGAGGTTCGGAGCAGCAATGTAAATGAGAAGATCTGAAGATGAAAAAGACGTAAGATGGACTTAAAGAGTTGCAAGTTAAGAGCAAAGATGGCGGTTAAAAGAATGAATCAACAGACACAACATGTAGTGTTAGTATGACCAGCAGCTACACATCTACGAAAAACAACCATGAAGGATTAAGAGACGAAAAAAAAAAACAATGAAATGACCTGAGACCAGGAATGACAATGTGGTACAAAGCAATTTTCTACAGGAACAAAAAAAAAAAGATTTACAGATGGCTCAGATGATCGAGCTAACAGTGAAATACACCACTACTGTTAGTGGCATTTATGTGCTGGGTTAACATGGATGATTGATGTTGAAATATCAAATCACCTTTGACATCCACAGTGAATTGGGCTGATGCATCAGCTACCTCACCAATCTCATCACCATAGTGACACTGCCCTGCTGTTTGGACAAAGCCAAAGAGAAAACAGTGAGCTGGGTGATAGCTTTACGAAAGCAGCTAAAATCTTGATTCTGGTACAATGAAGGTAAACACCTTTCGATTCCTCATTCAATTGTTCATCCCCAGACGTATCATAATCAAACCTGCTATCGCCAGACACGTATTGTGACTGGAACGACAAGATTTGGCTGCTGCTCCCTGACTTGCTGCCAACTTCCCGTTTTGGATATATCTGGGTTCCATCTTTGTACCAACAGGCTTTGGCAATGGGATCTGAAATCTCAAACTGTTGGACAATTGGGCAGTGTGCTTCGGCAGATGTGGTCTTCTCATCGGGGTCAAGCAGATTTGTTGGAGGTGAAACTACAAACAATCATTGGGGCATATTTTAGTGTACATCATCCTGATCTTAGGGGAAAAAACCTAACTTTAAAGATAAACTTTGACAGACATGTACAAAGAGCTAAAACAAGACAGAGTTAGTTAAGTACACACAGAAAACACATTTTCAAATGAAAAGATCACCTTGATTTTTTACTATTAATTGGGCAACATCATCTGCTGTTGCGCAGTAGAATGCTCCAGAGTTTGAAGGATGAGTTGGTTCAATAACAAGCGTCTTCTTGATGCCTCCCATTTCAAAGTCAGGCTCTCTATTGAAATAGGTGTCTGTCCCTCTCTGCCATGACACCTGGAAAGCAGGGTCTGAAGTTTCACGGGCTGGTTCAGGGGGGTAGGGTGCTTTGAGTGACTGCATCTCCACAACCTCCGGTGAGGGCGACAGTGGCAACGTTGGAGCTAAAGATGACGATTCATTATATGACTGCACTGAACAGTTCAAATTTACACTCTAAAGAAAGGGGTTACAGCTTCAGCTTCCCAAAAACAGGAAAATATCTCAAATTTATCCACAAACACTTAGTCAAGAGTTTCGTTTCATTCATATATCTTCATTTTGCAAGTAGGGATTAACGTTGACTATGGTTTAAGACAGTTTCACAATCACACAAAGCACCACTTAAACATAAAAGTATGCATATTATGAGCATTAGTGGCTTGTAGTCTCCAAAAAGCTCCAAGATTGGCTTTAATAGTGAAGCAATTTGAATTATTAAAAAAAAATCACCTTTAATATCCACTGTGAAGTGGATAGTGTCATCAGAGGTTTCACAGTTGTACAGCCCTGAGTGCAAGAGCTCAGCAGATGGTATAATGAGTCTTCTTGTTGTGCCATTACTCTGTACTTCCCAACCCCTCTGTGGGCAGAGTTTCTTACCATCTTTATACCAGCAGACAGGCACTGTGGAGTCTGCAACCTTAACCTCCAGCATCAAAGGTTTGCCCACTTCAAGTGACTTGGCTCTCTCAGCGTCAGAGATAGTAGAATGGGTCACTGGTAGAGCTAGCATTGGGAATTCAGGACAGCTAAATAAACTCAGGGCATTGGAAACGGATATCTTACAAAAATGTAACTGCTGAGCAGAAGATAAAAAAGGGCTTTGGAGACTTTTAGTTTCAGAGAGAGCCACAGCAGTCACAAAATGAGTGAGTCATTGCCGAAGGGATTAACATTTCTTAAGGTTATGTGCATGAAACACTTCTTCAAACTGCACAGTTGAAGCAGGGGTCGTTAGTGGCACATAGAAAGAGGGGGTTGGGTTATAATAGAAGCGCTTGAGGTAAGAAGTGTAAAGTCACCTTTAATCTCCACTTGAAACTCCACGGTATCATCCTGTGTGGTGCATCTGTACAAACCAGAGTGGCACGGCTCTGCCGACTGAATAACTAATGTCCTTGTGTTGTCCACTGAGTGCATTTCTGTTCCAGGGCTCAAAATGAGTTGTGTTTCATCCTTGAACCAGCAAACTTGGGCCTCTGGGTCTGACACCACACATTGCAGAACTATAGGACAGCCGGCTTCGATCGACTTAGTCTTCATGTCTTCGGGGATAGCTGAGAACTTCATTGGTGGAGCTATAGATATGTTTAGATTTTATGTCAAGTTTAAATCAACCTCATGCCAGTCATTTAGATGATCATAATCTATATAATGACAGAAAAATACTTTACATGCTGCAGTCTTGTGAAAGATGAAAACTTAGCTGCACATTTAATTAGTGGCAAGAAGAAAAGGCAACAGAGCACCAGACAACATACAAGAGTATCATAAGAGATAGTTGCTTTGCTGAGTATGGAGCTTGTTAATATTTCATATGACGTAAGGTAAACAATCACCTTTGATGTCCACACTGAATGTGACGGTGTCACCCTTTGTCTTGCAGCAGTACAAGCCAGCGTGGGCAACTTCTGCCGACTGGACAACCAGTCTCCTCGCCAAGCCATCTGTTATTATATCTACTCCACTTTGAGGATGGAGCTTTGACCCATCTTTGTACCAGTGCACCTGGGCAGAGGGATCTGAGAGCTCACATTGTAAAACAATTGGGCAGCCTGTTTGGACGGTTTTGTTCCTCTCAGCATCTGGAATTGCTGAAAACCTCACAGGTGGTGCTATGGATATTTAAATATTGCAATGGATCGTTAAGATGTAAAACTTGCGTTTTCATAAAAGAACATTCATCTTTTCATAATAAGGAAACATAAAGAAAAGTGTGTAGAAGTGACATGAAGATGGTTAGTCACATTGGAAAACACAGATGGAAAAAATTTAAAATACTCACCCTCCACTTCCACGTTGAACCTGATGACATCATCAATGGCATCACAGCAGTACACTCCTGAATGTGAGAACTCAGCTGATTGGATGACGATTCGTCTCATGGTGCCCTCTGATTGGATATGAAGACCCTCAATTGTTTGGAGTTCAACCCCATTCTTGTACCAGTGTACTGGAGCTGCAGGGTCAGACAGCTCACAGTAGAGCACAATGGGGTTCCCAATTTCCACAAATTTGTTTCGATCCATTTCAGACAGTGGTGAGAACTTGACAAGCGGAGCTGCAAATTTAATAAAAATTGGGGACTTTTTTAAAGGAATAAACAAAGAAAAATATTTTGTAAATGATGCACAGCAAACATACCTTGAATATACAGTGCTGCAGAATCCCGGATGCCATAGGCAATAAACGTAATCTCAGCTCCATTATCTGTATCTCGTACTGCGCGAATGCGAAGAGATTGGTGGGTTCTTGACCGACGCATGGAATAACGTTCATCCTCCTGGAGCTGAGTCCCATTTAAGAACCACGTACCAATTACTGAAGCCGAAAGTTCAATGGAGAAGAGGGCGTCTTGCCCCTCTGGCACCAAGGCGTCCTGTAAAGGAGCTTGTATTCTGGCCACTGGAACTGGAGAGGACAATCACATGTGGTGGTTGATTAGTAAAAAACAATATGACTGTTGATTAAACACTCCTGTATTATTATCATCTATGGTACCTAAGTGAACTGTTCTGGGGAACTCCACATTGTTGCTTTTTCCATATTTGTTCACGCTGCAGATGCGAAAACGGTAATCGGCTTCACATGGGACACTGTCCCCAAGGATCTCCACAGATGTTGCTGAGTCAGTGGTCAGACACTGAAGCCACTCCTGTGAGCCAGTGCCTACTTCTTGTCGTTCAAGCACATATCCAGCAGGAGGGTTCTTTCGCGAATCCGGAGCAGGAACCCATGAGAGAAGAGCTGCATTAGCACGCTCTGTGTTCATCTGAACTCCCACTGGACAACTGGGAGGACAGTGTCTGGCCGCTGAAACAAAAGGACATTATGCACATGATGTATGTTTCTATGGATATCTAAAGAACATTTAGTTGTTTCCATGCCAACCTGACGAAGATGCCCACCTTTCACTCGTAATTGAGAGGAGGTCTTGGATCTGCCCACAAGGAAAGTGACAAGGCCAGAGTCTTGGGGCATTGTGTTAACAAAAACCAGGATGTGAGTTCGACCGAAGGATTTAAGAATGGTCTGATGGGTTTCACGCAGTTCTGTGCCATCTTTGTACCAATGTATGTCCATCTCTTCTTTTTCCACTTCAACACAAAAGGCAGCGTTTTCACCTTCCAAGACATCCACTTTTCTTGGAAGCTTCCGCAAAATTGTGCCTGCAAGAAAAACATGACTATTCTGGTTTAGATACATAAAGGAAGACCCTGCTATTGACTGACAACCTGTCCAAGGTGTACCCGTCTGACAACTTCTGGGATAGGCCAAGAATATACTTGCTTTTTAACTTCACATTCACACACAGTATGCAACCAGCTCCATTGCACGTGTAGTTGTTCATATCCTTGCTTGCGTTCTACAGTTGTTACCAGATGATGCCACTTTGGGGCACATAAGCCCCTTTTCGACCAACCTGGTTCCAGTGCTGGTTAGGAGCCAGAGCCAGACTTAGCACCGTTTTTTTGGTTTTCGACCGCCTTAGCACCAGCTCCTGGATCTCAAAACTGGTGCTATCCTGGCACCAACTCTTTCCTGGGTCAGAGTTGGAACCGGATTACGTAGCGGCTGGGGGCGGGGCTACCTGGCCACAGTGAAACATGCCGACACCGGTCCAGCGTCTCCATAGCAGGAAATGGATAACGAAAACTTAAAACCAGGGTCGCAGGGGGAGACCCACCGTCTCTTTTTTCCACTCGGCCCTATGTAGAAATTCAAAATAAACTGTTCGGCGCCCCCCCACGCGGCAAAGCTCATCCCTGAGCAACTACAGAGGAAGACATTGCAGCAGCTATGAATGTAGCATCGGCCAGCTGTCCATTTAAAGAAGATTTTTGGGACCAGAATAGAAACTGGGAAGCAGCGGTAACCGGCGATCCCCAAAATCTGCATTAGTTATTATATCCGGTTTGAAACCGGCCGACAGCCCAAACACGCAGCACCTTGGATAAATATGACGTAATGACGCAGCAGCGTGGTGGTGGAAAACAAAACCGGTTCTTTGGAAGCACCAGAGTTGAACCAACTACTGGCTCTGGCACCAGCACCAGCTCCTCGTTGGTGCAAATGAGGTATTAGCAAGACGAATACGTGTATACTTCTGTCCTGAGAGTGGACGAGACTGTGGGCCGCATGGCCGCATGGCTTACATTGGTCAGCTTCTCTGTAGCTTTGAACCTGATAGACTGATTGGGTTTTTTTCTTTTTTTTTTTGCTCTTCATCTTGTAAGAATAGTACTGTAGGGTCATAAACACTATCTAAACAAGGTTCTTAATAATGAACAATCTTTGAAATCGTTTACCCTAGCTTTAACGGTGACCACTCTAACCATTAATGGTATGGGTAAGCACATCCACCATGATGAATAAGCTTTTATTGTCTTTAATAGTTGAAAGTAATTGAACTTCATTAGTTCTTATAATCTGAAGGAGATGCTTATACCTAAATATCTAATGTTTCCTGTCTCTTTTGTGGTGTTGGGGATGTTTTGCAAGTCACAGTTAATGGGCATGGCTGCATTAGACCAGTTAATAGAGTAATCAGATGAGAATGAGAATTTGTTAATGGGTGTGATTGTCTGGGAGAGAGATTTTTGTGAGGTTTGGGGGAAAAGTGATATAGCATGTTAGCATTTCAAATCTTGCTAATGAATGCGGAGTGTTGGGAGTAAACAATTTCTCATTACCACTAAGCTGATGGTCTGCCAGTCCAATGAGGCGGAACACTAAAGGTAATTTAGTGTATTGAAAGCACATGTAAGAAGGGGATTGAGATCAGTAAGCTAGTTGCCAGGTGTTAAACTATATGCATGAGGTTTTGGAGAGATGTGTTTTGTATAGCAACTGAACCTCCAACACAGCCACATGCATACCACTGAGCTTAATCAAATTATTTCAAGGTGTCAGCAATATTTTAATTTCAAATTAGGAAGTGTCAGAAATTTACACAAACGATTGTTCTAGACTGAATTTAATAATTCACAATTCATTTGTCTCTATTCATGAAGAGCATTTGTGTAGCTTGAATGGACATGAGAGTTCATAGGTTCAATTAGGAGATCAAAATCTGCCTTATGGATGGCCTGATTCTTTACAGCAATGTTAAACTGACTTTAAAAATGAAATCTGATGAATTACAGCATAGTTGTACGGGGAGAAAAGCACATATAACTCACCTTGTCCTCAGCAGATCTTTAAATTAAATAAAAAAATAAAAAAATAAAAAATTTTCCATAGAAATGAATGCTTTATACTGTGATATAAAGTGTCCCTGGATGTTATTCATAGCGATGTATTGATAAAAACGGGTTACGTTCATCAGTGTGTGCTGTCTCGTCATACAGCTGTGTCTCAGCGATGTGACAGGCACCTGCTGTCTGAAGCAGGCAGCAGGACATGAGCAGAAGCTGCTATGAATGACAGGAACCAGCAGCCTATCTGTGCACAGGGTTTGTGATCTCACAGCCAATCAGAAGCAGAGTAGGGCGAGCATTTGTTACAACTCCTTAGCCTTTTAATATGCGACATTTTGGCTGAGAAGGAGTCTCCTTGAGCAGCTCTGTGGTGACTTAGACGTGTTAAACTGATCATAAATATTGATGTGTTTACTTTTCCAAATAAATAAGCAGGTAAAACTATAGACAACAACTATCTAATAAAAGTCCTAAAATATCAGGTTCAGCCTTTAGTTTTTAATACAATAATTAGCATGACAACATGACTGGCGGTCAAAAGACCGCTCGCCGCACTTTCATTGTTAAAGAATCAGTCACATGTTAGGGGTCGTTAGGATTAGGGATGGGTAAGTATTTATTGATACTACTACTTTTATCGGTCCTCCTTATCAGTTTGGTACTTTATCGGTTCTCTTATCGATACACTTTTTTTGAAAGAGTAAAAGGGAGAAAAAGGGAGGAATGAACATTAATTAATTTTTAACATTTGAAAACAACCAAGCAGAGAATATAAAAGAACTATAAATAAACAGTAAAAAATAAATCACTTTAGAAACACCCGTCATCCGTCATTTCAGTCCAAAGTGTGGACATCACTGTCTTTGATATGCAGATGGACCTCTGAATCTTGACCTGTTAAGCTGGGCCTTCTGTGTTGTGCCATACGTTTATGAAGTGGTTGTTTGGTGTCCTTCGTGTTTGGGTGTTTTTACCTTAGGATGAACAGAGTTCTGTCTAAAGGTGTCATTTGTTTTTAAATATACCGAGATGTGTTCAGAAAAAATCCTTTAAGGTTTCCTAGACACTCCTGCCACAAATGGAATGACAATATTTTTGCACCTGTTCTTTCTTTCTTCTCTGTTCATGTTTACTCTGGATTTTTCTTCCAGTTTCCAAAAGAAATTAATAACAATTTCTATCAATTGTCAAGTTATTCAGGGATTTTACTTAAAAGGTCTGCACAAACTTAAAAAAGGTCAACTACAGGTTAAGTTGGATCAACTCAGACAACAACTTTCTTTCTCCTTTTCCTCTTTTTACTTTCAAATATCCAGTTGCCAGAGAGGTACAACAGTTGTAAGTCAGGTTGAAAACCTTAACAATGCAAAAGAAAAGACAAACAAAAGAGAGGAATTACTTTCAATTATTCTCAATTACTTACACATAAAATGCAAAATACAAGATAGCTTTACTTAAAAGATATGTCCACTAGTCGACTAGTAAGAAATCAGCAACCTTAGCTTAATTTAGCTTAACAACATGAGCAACAAAATAAACCAGCAATTATTATAAAACTGCTTTCCCACCAGTAGCTTCCCTGGAAATGGCCAGCACTTTAAGTTTCCCCTTTTTAATTCCTTTTACAGCTCCAGGCTCCTGAGCTCATTTTGCATGTGCTCTTAGCTTATTCAGCACTTTCTCTGTCACTCTGCTGCATGTGAGAACCGTAGAGAGATTCAACTTCTCGTTTCAAAATAAACCCCCGTCTTTTTTTTCTTTTTCAAAGTAAAAGTCTGTGTCCTTCAGAAGCTGACAGCACAATTGATAGCATTAATAACAACCTCTTTATTCATTTTAGAATAAAATAAATAATTTAATTATTTTCGGAACCATGCACATTAACTGTTGCTGAGAGTTTCATCAGACCTGCAGCTTTCTGGGAGTGTGTTCCACATGTGAGGAGCACAAAAACTGAACGCTGCCTCTACGTGTTTAGTTTTGACTCTGGGAACTGAAAGTAGACCTGACCCTGATGACCTGAGGGATCTGTTTGGTTCATAACGAACCAGAAGTTCCTAAATGTATTTTGGCCCTAAACCATTCAGTGCTTTGTAAACTAACAGCAGGATTTTGAAGGTTCTTTTACAAACAGGAAGCCAGTGTAAAGATCCACTTTCCTGGTCTTAGTGAGGACTGGATCAGCAGCGTTCTGGACTAACTGCAGCTGTCTGATGGACCTTTTAGGGAGACCTGTAAGGACCGTGTAATTTAGTCTGCTAAAGATATATGAGAGACAGGTTTTTCTAAATCCTGCGGAGACATCAGTTCTTAATCCTCAATATGTTCTTTAAGTGATGTTCTCAGTCACTTCACAACTGTCTTAATGTGACTACTGAAGTCCAGGTCTGAATCCAGGACTACACCCGTGTTTCTGGTTCTATTGGTGGTGAACTTAGCTGTCTGAAGCTGAGTTCTGACTTTTCTTCTTACTTTGGCTCCAAAAACTATGGTTTCAGTGTTGTCTTAATTTAGCTGGAAAAAGTTGTGACACATCTAGACTCAAATCTGATCAATGTATCTGATCAGTGATTGGGTTGAACTATAATTTCTCCTGCTGTGATGATTATGTAGATCTACTGTATGCCATAAGCATAGTTATGGTAACATATTTTGTTGTTTTTCATAATTTAAGCAAGTGGGAGCATGTAGATATTGAACAGCAGGGGCACAGGATGGAGCCTTGGGGAACTCCACAGGTTATTTTAGTTTGCTCAGATTTATAGTTACACATAGACAAAAAATAGTCCCTGTCCTTTACATAGGACTCAACCAGTTTTTCAGCTTGTCTAGCAAGATATTATGGTCAATCGTGTCAAAAGCAGCACTGAAGTCTACTAGTACCAGGGCTGAGAGGTTTCCGCTATCTGTGTTCAAGCGGATGTCATTAGAGACCGTAACCAGAGCAGTGCAGCTTAATTTACATTTGTTCTAAATGCTTGACCAACAAAGCATTTAGAGCTGGCTGCCATCTCCATATTTAGAGATAAATTATGTTTTCTCAAAAAACAAAGTGTCAGAGTTGAGGTCCTGTGACTATGCCTCTGATTGATCATGCAGCCTTGCTAGTTGGCGCCAGGGATTTCATATCGGCTGACTGGTCAGCATGCATGACTCTCCTCCCCGTGTACATGCCCTCCTTTGCCCTGCCATAAAAGATTCCACCATAACAGCTACAGAACTTTGATATTACCCATATTTCCAAAAGGATTCCTACAGAGACACAGAGGATGAATACAACATGAGAATTTAGAACATAGAAAAATACTCCCTCTAGCTGACACCCATATCTTTCTTTTTGTGTCATCTACCCTATACAAGATTAAACTAATTCAGAGTATCTAAGTCACAGTCTCAACACCACCCTGATGGTGGTATTTTTATAATCACTAGAAGAGCTTCTATCTTTTAGCACTATTACTGTAAGACTCTCTGGAGCATTTTCACTTTGATGTTTACTTTTTTAATTGACAGACATAGAATGGTGAAAAATAAATACATGAAGAAAACGTCATGGGCTAGATAACTCAGAAATGCCTGCATCAGCCGAAGAGATTAAAAATAATCTTGACTTGAAAACCTGAAATTTTATATTTGACCCAAATGTGTCTAAAAGCTAGTGGCTTCGGGCGGAGCAACAGACATCACTTATCAGTGCCTGGGAGGATTTTTTGATTGGTCAGACAACTTACTTTAGTATAATGGGATTGTAAATGTAGGGTTGCTGCTTTCCCAGCAATATCTGTTACTTTGTTAGAAAAAAGGTTTTCTTACATTCTGTCACAACCTTATCAACAGATTTGTAGACGTATCACTTGTATCAACTACAGTTTGCAAATAGCTAACAAAACAATAAAAGCTCAGGGGATCGGATGTATATAAAAAAAAAACTAAATTTACAGCTTCAGCATAGGAAAATTAACACCTTATCAAAGCAGAGCTAAGATAAAAGAAATATAATACCCTTGGCAACTGGAATATATACTGTTTTTCATCAGTGCCTAGGGAGATGCCTCAGCATGAGTTGTCTTTCTGCATCTCACACACAATATTGGCTGCAAGGAAGTTGGCAGGAACAGAAACATTTCTTTCAATCTGTTTTTCAATATGAAGCATTTTGACAGAAAATGTGCTGTGCAGCTCTGTGGCACCGAGCAGGGCGTTCAGTGTCAACGTTATGTTATCTTGTTCAGCTTCCTCGAGCTGAGATATAACATCTTTTCTACGGCACGATCTTCATAGTTTTGGTTTTAAACCGCTAGAATTCAACAAAAAGAACATATTATTTTTATGAAGAGACTGTTTTTCACATTATCTTACATTTTGTGGTAGTGTGTGTCCCTATTTAAATTGAATGTGTATTTCGACTGTTTTCTATGTTCTTTAGTTTCTTCTGTGTTTAAAAACAAGATAAAAATTTGATGGGTTAAATTTACATTTAACACTGACAACTGAGTTCACTTTTAGAAGGTATTGTATACCATAGTTAACTTGCTTCATAGCATGCTCGACATAACAGATACTACCCACTAACTAACCCTGAGCAAGATAAATCAGGGGTAGGGAACAGATGAATAGATGGATGAGTAGATTGTCCTTTTGGTTTTCATGATAAACAGTTTTCAGAAGTATAGACTGGAGGAAACCAACACATAGATGGGTTAGAGGACCGTAGCTTAAACTTATTGACCTTAAAGGATTTACATGTAAGCCCACTCACAAGTTTCAATTCTATTCTTATTTAGTTTACTTTCTCTCAATACTGTTGCACACCACAAGAGTTGAAGCTGAAAGAAAAAAGGTGTTGAAGTGGTACTAAGCTTTAGTAAGGTCTGCTAGTGTTTTGCTCAGTTCTTTGTGCACTTGTTTCTTTTACCTTTACAAAGTGTCCCCTGTGCTTCAGATCCACTCTCTGCCTGCCAGACTGCCACTGTGCTTCTACCAGATTGTTTCAATCTGCCACGATGACTCTCCCTGCATGCCATTCTGCTCTGTAACTCCCCACCTGCCAGCCACACTTTCCACCGCCGCCTGCACTCTGTTCAAATTGCTCACCCTTCAGCAGTTCTAGTCCCCAATCTTCACAGACCAACCAATCATTCCTATTTACATATTTACAAAATTCTCATTTCAAAGGAGAAAATGATCAACCTATTTTTTTTCCTTTATTGTCAGGTTTTTACGTTACAAACGAGTTAATCTCATACAATTTTCTGACAGTACACATTTTTTAGAAACACTAAATATCTTTTGTTGCTCAGATGAGGAGTTTTTAAAGAACATATGACAGCATCTTTTCACAAAACTGATCAATACTTAGTGAAGCTTCATCATGGAGAGTTATAATGGTCAGATAAATGCATGTTGGTCCACAGTACAAAGCAGAAACGGCCTAACAATAAAAGCTCAAAAATGGTAGATTTACAACATTTGCAAAGCTACAAAGTTACAGAGAGAACAGCCAGACAATCAAATGCAGGAATGTCTGCAGGTATACTGGCCTCCACAAGGGACTGGAAACTGCTAGTGGACTTGGAACAACAACTCAAATTCCCAGTGCACATCGCAAACATCATCCAGAGAATGGATATTGTTCATCTGTCCAAGTTTGCTAAGCAAGTGGTTCCGTTGGAGCTAATGGTTCCTCAGGAGGACCACTTGGAAGAGGCCTTTGAGGGAAAACTTGCTGAGTATGAAGGGCTGATCAGCAGCTGCCAGGAAGCTACGAACCAGCTAAGTTTCAGCATTCTGAGCTTGAAGAACACGGAAGAAAGCAGTCATCCAGATTCATAAAGGAAATAAGGAGACAAGCTACACTGGAGTGGCTGGCGTTACCACAGGAGTGAGAGGAACATTGTGGTGAATGCTGGGGATCAGACCAGGTTTGAAATACTGATGGAGTGATGAGATGATGAATGAAGACCACAGCTCCACCTGCAAAACAAACATGCCTGTCCAGACTACACACACACACATGCCTGCCAGAATCAGCACACCCATGACAACAGCAGAGTAATTTGACTAAATATTTTTCTAATGTACTTGAAATATGATCGTTTTATGTAGTAATTCATTATATTAAACATGTCTACACCTTCAATACACATTAATAATTTTGAAATCTTTGTGTTTAATGGTCTTACTCCAGCTTACTTATCTGAGTTTCTCCAGTGTTTTCTCCCACTCAGTCTTTCCGGTTAACTGACCAGCTTCTGCTGGTCACCCGGAGATCTAAGCTGAAGCTCACAGAACTGGGCCGTCTCTATAAATACCCCTAAATTATAGAACAACCTTGCTTTGGAAAATTGACAAGCCACCTAACTGAACTTTTTAAAACCAGTCGTAAAACTCACTTTTTAAAGATCTTTCAGTATTGAATTTTTTCTTTCAACCAAATATATCACAAGTCATATGAGGTCATTCTGTGAGCAGTTTGTATGTATTATAGTTACTGATGAGGTCTCAAACTCCGATGCTACAGAGGTCTGGCATGCTCAGGTTTTTGTTTGCCGTTGGGTTAAATGATCTGCATGTCTCCTTTTATTTGGAAATTAACATTAAATTGACAATCAAATGACTGAAAGCATGTTTATGTAGAAATGTTTTGTCACATAACAACTAATGCTGTGATAATTTGCTTTTATAGAGTCTCTTCCTTCCACCGCTCTGTTGTTTTCTGGTGCTTTACCCATTTCAAACTGTGCCCAGAAATTACCTCATGCTAAAACTTGTTCATAACATCAGCTGATTTCTCCTTAAAAGTCACGACAGCACATGTCTGTGCTACAGGGGCAAGTTATTCCCAGACTACTAGTGTTGGCTTGTGTTTAATGGGGCTTAGGGGCATTGCAAAAAGATTAAATGTGGCCAGTCAGGGTACCTACTCATGTCACATAAAAAAGAACAAGGGCCATGGCGCGTGCCATTTATGAGATAGCTGGCCAAGCAGTGAGTGTTTGGGGATGCTGTTTGCTGTTTGTTGCAGGTGTCTGAAGCTCACCGAGTGGGAAATTGACAGATGGGCAGGTGATTGTAAAAATGAACAGGGTGTGGAGCGAGATAATTACAAACAGAAAGGCCAATACAAAAGAAACACAAAGCATGTTTTTGTGGTAACAGCAAAGAAATATATTTTTCCTTCTTCTGTGTATGTGTTTATTTATGCATTTGTTTATTTTGGAGGTGAAAGGTCATTTAATTCTTGCCTGACAACATATAATTACAGCCCATTTACAGGTCCATTCCACTACACCAGGCTCAATCAATAACTACCTCAGGACACACACAAAAGACACACGGTGTGTCATACTCATGATAATTCAGATCACAGTTTGCTCAGCTGTGGTGATCATGAGGAAAGAATGGATGAATGAAAGATAGTGAACTGTGGGGAAAATTGGGAGAAAATGTATCCAGTTAAGTGACCTTCCTTAAATGAGCATTTGAACAGACTGGACTCCATTTCAGCTGCAGGGACTATACTCTATGAGAACTATTCTACAGTAACAACCCGTGGCTTTGGAATGAGCTTTTTAAAGTTAGGAAAATAAGTTGTGGGGTTTGAAAAATAATGGACATTTAGGAAACAGGAAGATGCACAAAGGGAAATGAGGGGTTCAGTGATAATGGGAGATCCAACGTTGTGAATGTGGAAAGCAATAGTATGCAGTTTGTTGCATTAATTTCAGTGTTTTTACTTTGTTAGGGATGAAAACGTTTAAGAGATTTCTTTAGTGCCAGCTGACCGTCACTATTACATTTCTGACCTGTTTAAAAAGACAAATATGCTGTAATACAGAATTTTAGCTCCTGCATTTTTCAATCCGAACACTTCATCATAGCCTGACAGCTTGGTCACATGGGAGCAAGAAAACAAGATAAAATGCAAGACACACAGTTATCAAACATAAGGTGTGACGATGGATGCTCATACTGTATGCAGAAATATTCACATGCTGTTGTTGCGTTTTGTTGTGTTAGCCCTGATTTCTGTAGATACAGAACAGCAAAGGGTGGAGAGACGAGGGAAAACAGTTTCATTTCAAATGTTGGTTTTGACATTTTATTGCATTCAGCTGTAAGCTATCAGCTCTTTTCCATCAGATATCTTCAATGTCTTATGGTATCTTTACCTTTTTTCTGGACTCCTTTCTGTATTATCTGTCCTGAGCTCCTGTTCTTGACAATGTGGGAAGCTATTAAATTGTTTAATTTATAGTAAATAAGATCATGTCTGTTTTATTTTTTGCATTGTAAAAGCAAAGTGAGGAAAAAATCACCATCTTTAAATGACAACACATTACACCATTTCATTATAAAAGATAAATAAAGCCAAAAAGTATTTTGTAACAGAGTGCCGCTTACAGCTTCTACGGGAATTAATTAAAAGCCATATTTTTTCTTACATCACATGGAAGCAGCAATGCTATGACTTGGAATATGTGCATAAGTTATGTCAAATCAAGTCTCCTTCATCTCTAAAAAACATTTCAAACCAACCGGGGTAAACCAAAGAGCTTCATGTTTCAGTTTTTACGCAGCATAATGCGTCAGAGGATTCTTAAAGAAAACTCCACTGCACTCAAACTTTTGCAAGTGAGCTTCAAATGCATGTTTTGAAATAAATGTTAACTGAACTTGAATGAGGGAACAAAACAAAGCTCTATGGTTGGCTTTAAACTCAGCAGAAATTCCTTTTCTCTTTCTCTACACCACTTGATATTCACATGACTTCTAAAGCACTATTATATATAACATATATTTTGTAAATGGGGGCATTTCTGAATGTTCTGTAAATGAACATGAGCATGAGCAGGCGATTAAGAATATGAGGGATTTATCAACCACCTTGCATATGATTGGCCTCCACATGGTTGATAAATCTGTTTTTTTGCACTTACTGTACAAACCTTTATATTTTATTTGCAGGATTAAATTTAGGAGCATTTCTACAAACAGTTGATAGTCTAAGAAGATGAAGCTGTGCTTGGAGGCCACAGACAGTAAGCACATGAACATCAATGCCATGTGTGTGGGACAGATTAAAATCAACTTCTGTGTGGACAGCATTTTCCCGACAAGAACAGTGAGATGCTTCTCCAGGAGCAAACCCTGGATCACCAGTGATCTGAAAAAGCTACTGAATAATAAAGTCTTCTGGGAGGGAGACAGAGATATTGTAGACAACACAAAAACAACTCAAAACAAAGTTTAAGAGGGGTAAGATATGAAAAAGTCAGGTCCAACAGAACAATGGAGGGATATCTGATCTGGTCTGGACAGATGGAATGAGCTGAAGATGATCTTCAGTAGGATTAGTTCACCTCCAAACAGACCACAGCCGCCACAGCTACAGCTTTCCTGTCACACCTTCCTTCTGCCACCCTCCCTCTCAGTCAAGGAGCTTAACACAACCTCATCTCTTCTACCTCAGAACATACTGAGATCTCCTCTGCCTCCTCTGAAACTGAACCAGAACAAGGCTGCAGGTCCAGATGGTGTCAGCCCCCAGCTTCCGAAAACCTGCTCAGAACAACAGTGTTAAATTCTTCAGCCCATTTCAACACCAACCTCAGGAAATAGTTTCCTGTACTGTGGAAAACATCCTGCCTTGTTCCAGGAGCTAAAAGTCCCAACCATCTGAACCAAATGACTACAGACCATTCGCCCCAACATCACATTCATGTTACTTGCTCACCCAGTAAGCAGGTGGAAACCTTTCAGGACCCAGAATGGTTTGTGTATCAGGCTTGAGGTTGAAGATTCCATCATCTATCTGCTGCTGAGAGCCCACTCCCTTCTGACCAGTCAGACAGTACGATGAGGATCATGTGTTTTGCTTTGCTTTTAATACAATCAGGTGCTCTGTTATGTGAGAAGCTCCAAAAATTTCATGTGAACACCTACACAAATACCTGAGTCTGAGATGGTGGTCAGCAGCAGAGAACTGCCACAAGGGACTGTGCTCACCATTTCACTGTACACTTTAGACTTCCAATATAACTCTGAGTCCTGATATCTACATAAATACTCTGATTACTCTGCAATTGTGGAGTGTATCGGTGATGGACCAGAAGCAAAGTACAGAGAACTTATCGATCAGTTTGTGAGATGGAAACAGTCACCTCATCTTGAAGACAAACAAAACAGAAGAGATGGTTGTTGACTTTAGGAAGAACCAAAGTAAACAAAACACTGTTTAAATTCTGGGAGAAGGTGAGGAGAGGTGAACGGCACATAAATTCATATAACAAACTGTGCTTAGAGATATACGAGAATGATATATATATATATAGTATGTGTGACGGCATGCATATATTGTGAGAATATGAAGAATTACAAATAGAATTTTAATGTTACTATATAGGTATGTACATGTATAAATATGTATTATATATGCAGATGCAAATATGAGTATTAATGCCTCTGCACAAGTAATTATACTTAATTCTATTTTTCTAAAAATGCTCTTTATTGAATGGGACTCACAATTTAATATCTCTTAAGCAAGAGTAAATTCTGCTTAAGTGGGGGGCAGGAATAAATACATGTTCACTTCATCCTGCTGATTGTCAGACTTTATTGAACTATTTTTTTATTTGTTTTGTTGTTGTTTTCAACTCAGATGTGTTAATATGAAAATAAATTTAAGAAATACCAATACCAAATATTTTAATACTTTAAAAAAAAGAAAGAAAAATCCTATTACAACATTGCTTTCCCCTGGAATAAATGAAGCATTTTTCATTTAATTCATTTCAGATTTGTTTTCTGTTCAAGTTGCAGCAAAACCCATGACCTTGTGGCTGCACATTCTGGACTTCTGCTGGGAAAAGCATAGCAGTTAGAGACCACAGGGGTTCTGTTATGACCAAGAGGCGTGAATGAAAGATTACAGCTGGAACAAAAGTAGCTGAGAAGAGGATAAAGGCTTTGTTGTTATCAGCGGACCATTCCACACAATTTAATCGCCATCTTCTATTTTAGCACCTATTTCTCACATTTTTTTACTTTCACAGTTAAAAATTACAGGCTGTCAGACATTACCACATCAGAAAAATGGCTAGTTTGTGTTTGGAAAATCTGCCTGATTCTTCAGTTCAACTGACTGTGAAATAAGACAGAAAACATGCTGAAATTAGCTATAATTGCTGCTATACCAGTGGAAGCACAGACACTCTCTGTTCTAACACCTTGCCATACGTTTGTCAGCTGGTAAACGTGCTCTTTAGTGACTCTCATATCATTTCCACAGTGCCACTGAATTGATTTGCACAAGCTGATTTAATAAACCAGGCAGTAAATTTGTGACAAATTATGGCAGTTATTGTGTCAACTCTGGTTGAATCTGCCCTTTTACCCAAGAAAGAAATGTTCCTGATGTGTAACCCACAGCGTAAGAGTGGAGCTGGATTTTATACTTTATTTATGCACAAGTTCTTCATATATTCTATAAATAATATCTTTTATGTTAAAATTAACTTTCTCTAAAATAATAATAATAAATAATATATTTACCTACACTATAAAAACAAAATAGTTTTACCAACTTTGTTTTTTTTACCGCGATTGTTTTATAAATTTTAAATAGATTGTTCAACTCAACAGTGAAGTCAAACCAACTTATAGTATTTAGTTACTCTGGAATAAAGTACCTGCATAACTGATTTAATTTCATGGAAAGATTCAAGTTGTTACAAATTAAATATTAGATCCTAATTGTACATAATAAAAAACCATAAAAATATTTGCTTTGACTGTATGCTTTCACTTTATATTTTAGTTTCCTATGCAGATATTTCTGTAGGTAAGATGTAATAAAACTTAAGGGCTGACCCCACAAAGTCAACTTACAGCATAACAGCAAAAATAGTTCAGTAATCCACCCTTGTGAAACCTCTAGCGTCTCTGCTCTGTAAGGACTGTGTAACTGCACAACTGGGGGATGTCATGTCAGGCGAATTCACCTAACAATGGTGAATATCACCTAATAATGGCTACTGGCTTTATTCCCAATCCACACCTCCAACATATTTTCGCTTTATTGGCCATTCTCACTGATGACACATTGTTTGGTGTGCTGCCATGTTAATAATAATAAAAAATAAACTTTATTTATATAGCACTTTTCACACTTAAAATGTAACAAAAAGTGCTTAAAGTGTAACTCACCCCCGCTGCCAGAGACCGACTTCCGCCTCAGAGAAATGCTGAAGTAGGCGTGCCGGGAGGACCGAGGAGCACGAGCGGGAGGGGAACAGTGGGCTGTGATTGACAGCTGGCTTTGGAACTGACACTGACAGCGGTCTGAGGTCGAGGGCGGAGCCGTTTTAATCTAGCAGCCTGCTAGCAGCGGCAGAGCTGCCTACGAAATAGAATCATGCGAACCTCAGAGCCAATCAGAAAATTGGCTGCGAAATTCAAATGCAGTACACTGTTTCACCTGAGGAGGGAGCCACACAGACGGTTTTTGGCTTAAAATTAAGATTTTAGCAAATATGCAGTAAAGTGTCAAAATAATGACTGGGACATGTAGTTAAGACAACTAGACACCCGTTTACACAGTTTATCAGCAAAAAAAAGTTGATTTAGGGGTTAGTTACACTTTAAGGAACAATCTTGCAAATCATCCTTTATAACATCCATCCATCCATTTTCTGAACCGCTTAATCCAAGTGGGTCGCGGGTGTGCTGGAGCCTATCCGAGCTATCAACGGGCGAGAGGCGGGGTACACCCAGTCTGTCGCAGGGCCAACATGGAGAGACAGACAACACACACACACTCACTCCTAGGGAGAATTTAGAGTGCACAATTAACCTAGCATGCATGTCTTTGGACATTGGGAGGAAGCGGGAGTACCCGGGGAGAACATGCAAACAAAAGGCCACAGTTTCAAGCCCTTCCTCAGCCGGAATCTGGCTCCGACCGACTTGGGACTCGAACCGACGGCCTTCTCACTGTGAGGCCGCAGTGCTAACCACTACACCACCGTGCAGCCCATCACTATATGATTACATTAATGAATGATTTCGGTCATCATTTCTATTCTATGAAACTACAGTTGATATTTTATGTTACTGTTCCTCTGTATAGATTTCCTAAAGATAGTGAAAGGTGGATAGATATGAGGTTGCTCTGAGGAGGGAGTCCTCAGCGCTGTGCAGTGAACATTTCAGGCCTGAGGATTTCGACAGAGCAGGTCAGACAGTGAGGAACAAAGATGGAGCTGCTCCATCTCTCTTCAAATTCTCCACTCACCTCCATGTATGTCAGTATAGGTTGAAAAATAAATTAATGCTATGAAAAATA
>JAVQJG010024318.1:0-27997 GCA_036024015.1 Craterocephalus amniculus
GGTGGTAGCCCACAGTGACCACGTGCATGCTGATTGTGTCTCTATTGTGTCAGTAATAGAAGTGCAATCACACACAGTCACTGCAGGGGACCCACATATAAAGCTGTGTTCCCCCCCAGCCGCCACTGTCCTTTTTGTTATCATTAGTGAACATCTTTGCTGTGCAGGTACGTGCTCTCAATTCCTCTTTTTTCTAAACCAACGTATTCCTTCTGTTTCAGGGCTGACATGTTTGAAATATGTTAGTGTGTACATATATGTATATGTAAGTCTACTGTTTCACTGGAGTTATACAGCAGTATATTTGACGCTTTCAATATACACTGATGATTTGAATAGACTGACCTAATTTTGACAACAACATCTTTGTGCTGATATCTTTCTAACAGATTCAAATTTGCCTAGGCAGGGTGGTTTGTGGTTTGTGAGAGCTGGATATGGTGGTTTTGCAAAAACCTCCTTTGTATCAGTTTTGATTTATTTTAAAAATGCTGCTTTGGCCAACTTATTCCCTTTGACATTAAAATTATAATGAGTAGATGGACAGTTTAATGGTAGATGCTTTGAAACAGTGTGACATTATGTCCCAGTACAATATCTACATAAATAGCATGTATCTCACTGTACTTAGGGAACCCATTTCATGTACATGTTATGTACCATTTCTACTATGATGCCATCTTTCTCCAGCCTGCATGTAATCTGATAGAAATTTAATTTCTTAAGCAGTTTTGAAAACTGGATGTTCCACTAAATGACATGAATATCCTGCTTTTATGTTGTGTAGGAAACACTCTGGGCACCGATTACAGTGTAATATAGCCCTGACATTACACATGATCTTCACCATTATGTCAAGTTTATTTCTGGTACCCTTGGACTCTTTGTCCATCTGTCCTGCTGAGTTTTGATCCTGTCGGCCAGTTTATCCAACAGTGAAGCAATGTGATGAATTCCTCTCCCAATCCTTCATCTGTCTTTTGTCCAAGGGTCTGTTTATTCAGAACCACATTCTCATACTATGAGATCTTGGCTAAAAACTAAATATAAAGGGATCTGAGAGACTTGGGCGGCCTCTGCGCTCAATCTGTGGTGCTAATACACCCAAAGACAGGCAGTCTGAGGGGGCTCTCAGTTGTTCACATTGAAATTAGGGTTTTGAAAACTGTCCAGCAATGGCACATTCAACCACAATCCCATTCCTGAGTGTCCGGTTGAACGTAAATGTATCAAATGGTTTGGACTGGTATTTCATACTTAAAGAGTCCAATATTCTCAAATGTGTAACAGTGTAATACATTATTTCTATAAACTTATGAAGGGATGGTTATTCAAGCTAAACTGTTTATGGAGCACAAACCTTACAATTACTTATTCTAAATGAGACCGCGAGTATATGGAATGATAATCAAGGTCTTGGGTGGCCGTAATAGCAGCCAGCCAACATTCTTAATGTCTCCATCCCACATTCATTTGTGTGAATCAAATTAAACATGAATCATTGGACAGCTGATCCCTCAGTCTTATCCCGAGTAGCAGGATGTCCCCCTCCTTTGACTTCTTCTGTTCCTAGCTCATTGATAAAAATGGCTACCTGCTAATCAATCATTAAGCCAGTATATCTAGATACATGTACCGGTCAAACGCTTGGACACAGTTGAAAGGGAAAGTGTGTCCAGACTTCAACGTCTACATCACTGTGTTTTATGAAAGCCTGGTTCTGCCAGCGCTTGCTGGCAGAGACACAAGCAACACTGAAAACATGAAAGACATATTTGTCTATAAGTTTGACAGTAATGATGATCATTTCTCTTCAGTATCACCATGTCCTGTTTAGAGGAGCTTGGGTGAGTCGATCCAGTCCAGCCATGTACATTTGTAACATGTGTAACTGTTTAATAGCATGTCTAATATTTTTTTTTCAATCCTTTTTGTTTAGAGGGCATCGTGACGGTAAGAGTCTGAATCTGTTAAATCAACAAGCTTGAGCTACATGTTTTCTCTCGACTCAGTCACATCTTCAATGTGTGTCTCTCCAGAGGAAGATGAGGAACAGGGAGAGGAAGGTGAGACAATCTGTTGGTTATACCAACTATACTGTAGAAACAGCTTAACTGTAGATGCCAGTTAGAGAAAGTATTTTCCAGGGAACCCCTTATATTGATTTACAATGTTTACTTGTAGCTTCCAAGCATGTATCACGTAACACTTTAAATTCAAATCCAAACACAGAGGGAACATAAAATCGTGTTTGCTTGTGTAGGAATCCCAGAAGCTATTATCTTAAATAAGCATAAAGTATGGATTCCATAATCTATTTGAACATGATTTATTGTCTTAAGATCATTCAAATTAAATACATTTTGATGATTTTTTTCTTTTACCTTTAATATTCTGCCTACCACGTTGAAGGAGAACGGCCCAAATACAAGTAAGAATCTTTTCTATAAAACATACATTTAAGAAATACTGTGTTTTGTGGCATGATAATTAAATTTAAAAAAAAGAAGAACAGTTATTATTAACATGCTCATTTTATTTAACAGACCTGTGGTCACACAACTTGCTGCCCCAAAAATCCCAGAGGGGGAGAGAGTTGACTTTGATGTATGTTCCTTCAAGTCTTTTGTTTTAAGGGAACCAAAAGCAGGACTGAATAATCTTCAATCCGATGTCTCCTGTTAGGACATTCATCGGAAAAGAATGGAGAAAGATCTACTGGAGCTGCAGACTCTAATCGACGTCCACTTTGAGCAGAGAAAGAAAGAGGAGGAGGAACTGATTGCACTCAAAGAAAGGATTGTAATGCATTGACCAACAAATGGGCCATTTCTCTACTCTAAAAGCTTTTTTATTTTTTACTAAAGTAACAATTCAGGCTAACAGTAATTAAAAGTGCACATATAAATGTCTGGCTGGTGTGAATATGCTTTTGTTTTAGGAGAACAGGAGAGCAGAGAGAGCTGAGCAGCAGCGAGTGAGGGCCGAGAAAGAGCGCGACAGACAGACACGGATTGCTGTAATTAATTATTCAATTGCTTATGTTCAGTCCATTAAATAATCCTCTCCACATCTCCTTAACTTGACCTCAAACATTTCATAAGAGCAAGTTAAGTGAAGGGAAATGCTGTAATCAGTTGAAGATAACTTCTGCAGGAGGAGAGACAGAGGAAAGAGGATGAAGAGGCGAAGAAGAGGGCAGACGACGAGGCTAAAAAGAAGAAGGTGCTCTCCAACATGGGGGCTCATTTTGGAGGGTTTCTTGCAAAGGTCAGTGTGCTACATAAGCAGGGAGGTGGGCGGGTGGGGGTGCATTTCATGTAAAGGTGATTAACGTGTTTGTTTCCTGCAGGTAGAACAAAGACGAGGCAAAAGGCAAACGGCGAGAGAGATCAAGAAGAAGACTCTGGCAGAGAGACGAAAGCCACTGGCTATAGAGAACCTGAGAGAGGATGGCCTGAGGTTGGCCTCGTGAATATAGGGCTTTAAATTTGAAATGTTTCGACATATTATGTGTATACATCTGTCATCCAGCTGTCTGTGTATTTCAGGGAGAGAGCCCATGAAATGTGGGAATGGATCTACCAGCTGGAGTCAGAGAAGTTTGACCTAACTGAAAAGATGAAGAGGCAGAAATATGAGGTGACCTCTTTCAGCTAATATTTGAAATAAGTATTTTAAAAATGGTTCATTGTCATATCAACTTCTAATATTTTTGTTGTTGTTTTTTCCAGATCAATGTTCTCCTGAACAGAATCCAGCATGCTCAGAAATTGTGAGTAAATCCTTTTCTTTGTTTTTAATTAACAAGGATCAACATGACATATAATACCCCTAATCCTCTCCCCACTGACCAATCCCAGCAAGACAGAACATAAAAAACAGAAAAACAAATTTTAAAAAAGGGTGAAAAAAGCCGCCACCAGCATATGGAAGTGGAAGAAGATAGGTAGGCACATAATACAAACAATACAGAAGTGAAGGGCAGCTGAAAAAGCTGATTTGGTCTTACTCCAGAATTCCAGTACGACCCCGAAATCATTTGGTACGTAATTTATGGAGGGCTGAGTCAATCTGTTCAATCTGTGTACAATTCTCCTAACACTCTAAAGGAGAAAAGCAGAACAGCTCCTGAGCTTTGACCATGCAAATAAGTCACAAATCAATTGCTGCAGTATATGCATGCACACAGGAAACGCTGGTGTCAGTACTTCCTCCAGAACAGGATGCATTTAGCCATCTAGAATATTTGCATAGCTAAATAGAGAAAAGGACACTGATCTACTTCTCTTTTTAAAACCAGTGAAAAGGGTTTGTTAATGCTGTGAGATCTGCTTGTAATCTGTAATCTAACTGTCTTTATGCAGTAAAAAGGTCCACGGTAAAGGGAAGGTTGGAGGACGCTGGAAGTAAAGCCACGTACAGTACTCACAGGAGATGCCAGCAGACGAGAGGGCTCTCTGCTTTCAGGATGAGACTGCAGCAGTTTTGCAGCATTCGCTACTCAAGCAGAATGAGACGATAGATTTCTGTCATATTTTTTGAAATGTATCAGTTCACATTTGCATTTTTGGTTTTTAATATGCATGCATGAATAAAATGAACATTTTATCTGATGTTATTAAAACTAGAATTAATACAGCAATATTACAGCTGGAATCACAAACATGACTTTCCACAGCTACACAAAACATGTATGAGTTTCGGACTATTTCTGCTTATTGGCTGACAAACTTCCTTATAAATAAAGAAACATATGCTAGTGTCTTGTATCTTGATAAGATAAATCTTCTAATTATGAACCGTGACACATCATGTGAATTATTATCATGACGCCTTGGGATGTCTTTCCTCTTATTCATAGACATTTTATGCTTTTTGTGATATTTTAAGACAAAAAGTGGGTTGTGAAGGAAGAAAGAAGTAAAAGAAAAAAAGAGTGCTGCATTACATATGTGTTTACATTCACACTTTTAAGACGGCTGCTTGCACAATGAACTGCTGTCACGAAACAGACCACCTCTAATTCTTCTGCTGAATAAAAACTGCATGTGTATCATCGCTGCTCCCCTCACACCGCCGGGGTTCAAATCCAGCCTCCAGAGCCATGCAGGCCACTTTCTTCGCAAAGCCTGCTTCTTGCTCTTTGTTCAGATCCAAAATGTACCTAAGACACACAAATACATCTGCAGTCACTGTCACTATTAACGAAAAATAACGCTGTAAATTATGGGAAATGAGGTGGGCAGAAATATCAGCTAAATAAATGCAAATACTGTGCAATTATTACACAGCAGTCACTGTACTCCCAGTGATGTAAAGTCACCATGGTAACAAGCTATAAAAACCCTCACTTGGCCAGTTCCACGACAAGCAGAGCGTCTGGTGCTGCAATCTGTCTCATCATGGGGTGCATCTGGTGCACACAGCTTCACAGCATAGACGGAGAGGGAAAAAGAAAGGCTGTTATCAGTTCGATCTGTAGTTTGCAGTCTACAGTAGTTCAGGACTCCCGTGTGAAGTATTAACATTTAAGATAATTACGTATATCAAGGTATTTGGATGAATCTTACCTGGCAGAGATGTAAATTATGTTAAAGAACTGGGAATATTTCTGTTTTTCTGACAGTTTTTGAAGTGAATCCAGAGGCAGGAATGTGACAGAGACCCCGTTTATGTCCATCAGATCTGAAGAGGATTTGAGAAATTTTAAGTTAGGGCCTTCATTATAATTTTTTACTTTTATCTTACTGTGCCAAGAGCTCCTGAATAAAATGTCATTATGCCAGCATAACAACAATAAATGATTCTTGATTGACCTCTTGAACTTGAGTACATAGTTCCCATTTCATTTCCTTTGTTCAAGAACTTAAAAAAACAGAAGCAAGACATTTCTGCTGCGATGTAAACAACCTTGATGCAGTTTGGTTCCAGTTGTTACATATTTAAAGCTAGCTTTTAAAGTCTTTTACCATTAATCCCGACAGAATTCTGCTCAGATTGTGTGGATGCCTCCTCTGCCTCTCTGCCTGACTGAGAAGTAGTTAGGCAGCTCCTTCTACTGGATAGGGACTGGAATAATACCTGGAGGTTTGCAAAGGAAATGTCCTGGGCCGTCTGCGGATGTAAAAAAAATCTAAACATTTTTTTCCCCCAGTTTTTTCTAGTTCCAATGTACCGTAACTGTATAATAAAAAGTAGGCAAAGATAAAACTAATCTTCTAAAACTGTATATTTACCTTGATGTGTTTCCCATTCTGTGTCTTCAGTAGACTCTTGTCATCAGTTTCAATGCCAAAAGAAAGATAAGGACTGGATACGATATCTCCCCAGTAACCTCTGACTGCCACTTTGTCTCCACGCTGTCAACACACACACACACACACATATATATATGTATAATATGTATATATATATGTATATATATATATATGTATATATATATGTATATATCAAATATAAATATATAAAACTGTATTTCTTCCAACCATTTCCTTCATAAACTGTGTTACAGCTGTGATAAGCACTTACCTGATGAAAAATTCTGGATGAAAGCAAAGTTGGATTAGTTATTTGGTAGATACCTTCCCTCATTTCAAAAGCCAATCCCTGCTCTCTCCATCGCACATACTGATGTTTGTCAATGACACCACACTGCACACAATCAGTACAGAAAAAGCTTCAGGGCAGCAATTAAACTTCCAAATGACTAAATAACCTCAGATGCTTATGTAAAACATATATTGAAGATACAAAAACACTTAAAAGTCTTGGTTACCCCTTTCTCATGCAGCTTCATTGTAAGGTCCCAGTCAAAGCAGCCCTTCTTGGAGTCATAGCGGGTACCTAGATGCTGCCTGACTCGATAATCCCAGGCTTTGGCCATTAGCGTAGGAGCACATCGATCAGATGAGGACAACTGAATCCACATCTTGAATATCCTGACCAACTCATCTCGCTCCTTAAACTGTAGAAAAACTTAGTAAACGAAATTTGTAAAACAGTCGGATTTTGTGGAGCAGTTACACAGCATCATTTCCGTAGCAATGTACGTTATCTCTTATTTAGTTTAACATGGATGTGGCGGAATCAGAGAAGAAGAAGTTTGTTCAGCAGATTGCTTTACCTTGAGATGAGTTGTGTCCAGACAGGCGTGTGTTGCTGCTTCCAGTGTTTCGGTAACAACCAGACAGAGCTGTGATGCTGCTCGTTGCAGCGTCTCCTCTGTCTGACTGCGAATTTCACTGTTCCCGAACACCTCCAGGAAAACCTCTGTCTTCTCTGAAAATAACCAGGACAAGATGAGCCAAAGGTTTAGGACACATCTGCTTTTTAAAAAAAAAAAGAAGTAACAAGTAATCAAAATCCCACCAACCATTAATTCCCATGACTTCCTTTGGGACCAGTGCTAGGTAAAGGAGCAGCAGCTGCCTAGCCACCACCTCCATGCTGTTTTCTATCACCCATATCTGTTGTGAAACAGAAAATTAATGACCTGTGATGTTGGGCTTCTCTTCTCAGTGGGAACACTTTCAGAAACGGCGACTCACATGAAGAGTTTGTTCGTCCTGCAAACCAGCAATGGTCTTCAAAATATGTCTTGGATCGCCACTGCCAACCAGTAAAACATTGAGGTGTCCTTCATGCTTCACAGGGCCTAGGTACAAATGGAGAAATCGTGATGACGCATACTGTGGTATATTTTTTGGACTGTGAAATAAAAACTCAGTATTTTGTAATACCATGTACTGGTTGCACTAAGACTCTTTGACTGCATGGGTAAAATAGAGCATGTATGATTATGGTTTTTCAGAGGTTACACTGCATTGTTTAGATAAAGTGTTAAATAGCTAATGGTTTAAAGGTAAAGCAAAGAGTTGTTTTGGGATTGGCATCAAAAAGTAGGGACACCATTAATAGTATCAAGTACATTTTAGAGGATGAAACTCTTCATATTTGTAATGTTATTTGAATCAGTTGTTGAAAACCATGTCCCATGGTTGGAGACAGAAAAATGACCCAAATGCAGGACCATGAGGCATGTGGACACATGATTTATTAAATGAAAGAAGCTGCAACAGCAACATTAACAAAACTAAACAATACAAACTCCTAAACAAATTAAATTTACAACCTAAATTCAGAAAAAATAAACTGAAACATGAGGATCTGACAGAGAGCAAAGGAAACCAGAAAAAAATGTAAACTTAGAGATATGACAGCAGGTGGTGAAGAACAGGAAGTCAATTTAACTGAATACACAAGAGGGCAAAGAACAGAGAACAGAATAAAACAGGAAGCAGGCTAACCAAAATGTTTAATAAAGTCCCAATAAAGTGTTTAAACTAATATACACAAACTTATTCTCAGGTGTGTATTTAACAGCTCACAACTGTATCTAAAAGAGAGTAACAAACTGCAGTTTGAGGATTGACTACAGCTACATTTTAAAGTGGACTAAAATGATGTAGATTCACCCATTATAGATCTGGGTAGAACATTTTACACTAAAGCATGTAGTAGTAGGTCACTATGATGCTGCAGAGGCTGCAGACCAATCAGGGAAGGCAGGAACTGGATGAGTAACTGATAAGTAGCAGGTGTGACTGCAGGCTTCAATTCTCCTCAGACCCTTTATTCACACTCCACTGAATAGCTTGATTTCTGGTGCAGCTGGTAAATCACTGACTGCTGTTTATTCTAGTGTAGTATAATATAAGCTTAATTGATTTTACTGTTAGTGCAGAATTAGTTTTAGTGTTTTACATTCTGTTTCCTTCTTGTTTCTAATGCTGTGGCTGGTAGGGTCCTTCATTCAGCTGTGTTGTTGGGATTTTTGAGTTCATAGTAGGTAGTGAGATTGTTCATTTGCATAAATCAGTGTAATGTTTTATTTGTAGGATGTCCCTAGTGCCTCATAGTGAGTGGTTGCTCTCCCAGCCATTGCACTACTGTCCATCATCCTGTTCTTTTTTGTCTGTTTTTTTAGAGTTTAAGACATACTAAAACTTCCTGTAATTTTGCTCTGCTTCACTTTAACGATCATATTTTGCAGAGATGATGGTCACACATTGTACTGTACTATGCTTTGAGTTAGAGCTTTAGCTTCATGTGCTTACTTTTTTAAGAGATCTTCATGGAAAACCTGTGTTTTTTTGGCAGAAATGAAATCAGTCATTTATTCATGTGCTCCATCTTTTCTCTGAGCCAGTGACATAAATACTGATAGTTACAAATCTGAATATGACACCAAAATTATTCAAACTTGTAGATGCAGAGATGTAAGTCTACTCTATTCATTTTGGGTATGTCGTTTTCGCACAGAAACTTTAAGGGACTAGAGATTAACAGGTTAAGCTGTAATAAAATAAATGACATGTGTATAACACTGATTGTTGTCGCATTTTCATTGAAACCCTTGTGTTCTTAAAGGTTACAGTGTAAAGCACATGCTTAATTACGAGCATGTGCTTACTAGGTTCGGTCGCTTTTCCGTTTCCTTCTAGAGTAAATCGTAAATATGTAAATTTTGTAAAATATTGTAAATGTGTTTTTCTTTTTTTCTTGTTATCGATACAAGTCTAGCAGCTAAAGTCAAAATATCCTCTATCCTCGTGCACAGGAGGCTCTCACCCACCTGCATGTAGCAGGTCGCGCGCTGGACTGAAGCCCCACCAGGTGATGCACCCCGGTCCCTCAGACGCATGTCCCGCGCTCATCCTTTGTCAACGAAAGAAGGAGCACTATCAGTGGTTTACCTCAAATGAAAACAAGCAGGGGTATGTCGGCGTCTGCAGCTTAACTTTAGCTGTAATTACCGCTAAATGTACGTGGGAGTAGGACTTAAGTTATCTTATAAATGTAGCTTATGGGTGTTACCTATCTGGAATTCTATGATGACGGTATGTGATCAAGTAAAAACACTAAAATCTGACTTCTTAGTTATTATCAATTAGTTTTCAAACTAACCTCATTCACAGTTTGATAGCTGCGGGGCAAAATTAGCCTCTAGCCTACAACTGCCTTTACAGAAAGTTTGGGGTTTGTTGCTAGGCAACACTTCAACATCGGGGACGCAGACGTCATCTACCGGCGACATGTAGGCTACATGATGGACTAAATGGACCAAAATATTACATGAAATAATAGATTTATGTTGATAGTAAATTAACCCGAAAATTTTATATAATAAAACAATATTTCACAACATATCAAACGCGTATTACCTGTTATATGAAACTTACTTTAATTTAAGAAAACAATGCCATTAAACTGGCCAAGGTAAGTTTATTTATTTTCATTTTACTAGACTGTCACACCACAACACTAGAAAACCCAAAATTCATTCATAAATATGCAGAAAAGGTGCACATTTACAAATAACTGTTTTCCAGATATACAAATACAGAATCATGTTGGATTACAGAGTAAGGTAAGGTACATAGGATAAGTCAAGGTCTTGATTACCATCAAATATCAAAAATTATATGTTGCACAGGCACGCAAACAAATGCTTTCACACAACATACACACTCAACACACAAAGTACAGGCAGGTGACAAAATACCCTTTGGAACCATTAACCTCTACAGGCAGGTAGCATTTTACCCATGCTTGCTTGAGTCCATTTACAAGAATAGAAGTTAGAGTTATAGCGGAACAGTCATTATAATAACTTTTATTCCATGATGCAACAGCAACACGTCTTATGGAAGTGATGTCTTCTGTGACGACAGTGTCCCCTTCCATTGGTGGACAAAATCAGCCAAATTGTTTTGACTGCATATCAGAAAATAAGCCATATTACCTTTGTTTTGCTTTCATTTGTCATATGACTGTATCTCAAAGGAAACAAAATGGAAAGCACAACATGCATGTTGATAAAATACAAGGTTTTACACCAAATAACAGCAGCATGTAATCTTCCATCGAAGTGCTACGCTAGCGAGGTTTTGCTTTGAGCGCTGCTTCTACTTCTTCTTCGGTCAGGAGAGTGTGCCACTGGGCTACTGGACGTCTGGGATTGGCAAGCATGTCCGACCAATGGCGTAATCCAACACCTGTAGCTCCATAGCCCATAAAGGTCCCTCCAATTGGATCATTGCTCCCAAGTTTATCATAATCATAAACTGTGATGACAACTTGTACTTTCTGGAAGGAAAAAAAGCATTACACTCATTTGACTCTATTACACCATAATATTTGTTATCATGTCATATTGATGTGAACCTCACCTGTATTTGCTCAAAGGGGACTTCAAAGCTGAAACTTTCGTTAAAGTAAGGATTGAGTGTGTTTTTCTTTACTGTTGTCTTCTTCTTTTTAATCCGCTTCCCGTTCTGTTGCAGGACAATCTTCACATATGGATCTTGGGAAGGAGAAGAAGGTACGTTTATTTTGCTGTGGTTATTGTTAACATGAGTTTTCTGTATGTTTTTGTGAGGAATTATGTCGATATGGGGCAAAATGATAATACTGGTCAATGGAATGAGATTTGTTTACCTGATAAACCACCAACATCCATTTTCTTAAGGTTCTTGGCCTCCATAATGTTTACGGTCAGTTTCCCAGCAGTGGGAACATAGCGTAGGGAAATGCAAATATCTCCTAGTTTTTCTTGCTGAAAGGACATTTCAGAAAAATCCACAGGAAATTATCATTACATTGAATTAGGGGATTATAACTAAAAATTCCTAAATCAGATTATTTCCGAAATTTCACAAAAAATGGAAATAAGCTATTTTTTTACATATAAAAAAATGATAGATTCTGTCTATGAACAGGGCTTTCCAATCCAAAAACCTATCTTTAAAATTGACATTTTGAAATACGTTCACTGTTAATCTCACCTCCTCCTTCTCACCACTCTCTAAGTCCCTCCATTGCTGCATGGGCTGGCCCAAATCAACGCTGTTCATCGGGATCTTTATTTCACCGATCATGTCATGCTTGGAGAAACGATCGAAGTCAAAAACCTGCAAAATCAAAGTCTTTCCGCCCAACTCTGCATATGGAATCTAGGAAGAAAGGTTATTCAAAAAGTTATTATATATTTGATTATAAAAAGTTGTACAATGACAGCATAAGCTATGACATCAAGTCAAAGATCCAGCGGACGGATGCGCACAAGGCACAGGGTACCTTGAAAATGAAAGTCTCATTGAAGACAGGACACAGGTTTTTGCGCTGAACTTTGGTTTCGTATTTCTTCTTTTTGTCTGGCAACATGAAAACTTTGACATAGGGGTCTGATGTTCCCCCCATATCCATGGCAGCGAGGTCCTGAGCCTGAAGGATGCCCACTATGAGCTTCACATTGAAGAGATTGTGTTAGAATGACCTTTATTTGGTACTGTTGCAGAATAAAAACACATCCGGTGAAACTTTTGATGTTTTCATGCAGGACCCACCTGTGCATCTGTGAAGTTGTAATCCAAGGAGAACTCCAGCTTACCCAGCTTTTCTTGCTCTTTCTCCTCCTCCTCCCCTTCTTTCTTCTCCTCGCCCTCCTACAAGATAAAACATCTGTGCATTAGATGTTCCTTGTGGAGCTCTCACTCAGGGAAGACTTTAGGAGAGTAAATGAGTAAAAATACGGTAGCATGTCACCTTCTCTCCAGCCTCTCCTTCACCTTCCTTCGCCTTTCTGCGGCGGCCTGTCTTTCTTTCCCTCGCCTTCTTCGGCTTTTTCTTTTTCCCAAAGCATTTTTTGAAAAGGCAGAAAATGCAGCAAGCCACCAGAACCAGGACCAGCACAACAATGGCTGCCACTGCCCACACAGGAACTGCAGAGGACGTAAACACACCGATCAGTCCTCACTTTCCACAAAATGGGCAGTAAGCCTATCATGTCAGACAGGAGCCTGTCTGAAAATATATAATTTCACAAAGTCCTTCATATTCAAAAACACAAACAGCTTAACTTAAGCTTTCCAAAAGCATTACACACAAAGCTATCATTTAATATGATTCTGCTGGTATGACTGGAAGAAACCAGTATGTTCTCACTGCTCATTTATCTTTGTACGGTTTGCTGAGCATACGTTTGGTCAGTTAACACCCTTCTCCACAATCAGATAATAACACTCTTTTAGCTGGGAGTGGCCCAGTACGACCACAGCCAGCAGTAATCATTATGTGCTTTACTCCTGCCAACATACACATTAGTATTTAGTTACTAGGTAGGATTCTTGATCCGTTTCTTGATGTCATTTGATGAGGACATGTTTCAGTGTTATGTAATGACTGAAAATATGCTTAATTCTAATGAAATAAATGTAAATCCATAATATTTATAGGCTTTATGAGAGATTTTGTGCTTATAAAACTGGCTGTAAAAGATGATGTTATGTATGATTTTGAAAAAGTGAAAAGAGCATGCTTGTGTTGTCTTACTCGGCAGATGACCCAGCTCATTCATGAACTTCTCCTTTATGTGGTTGTAGTCATGTCCCGGGTGATGTTCTGCATGTGTGTGTTCGTGGTGCTCTGGATGAGCATGTTCATGATGAGCCGGTTCTGTTGCTTCCTCCGATTCCGGTTCGGACGGCTCGGCGGCCCTCCGGATTCGGACCCCATCGCTGACCAGCCTCATGCCAGCTATCAAAACAGCAGAGCCAGTGCGGTTATTCGCACCGTTGTCGGTCTGTCGCGCGCTCTGTCAAGTTGGCTCATACGTTGAGTCACAACACATTTTTACATGTATGCAATGTAATCCCCGGGTTTGTGTGGCAGCACAGTCCAGGAGCGCAGGACATCTCTAAGCCAGATGCTCAACATGGCTGACCCTAATCCCTCAGTTACTCCCTGTCATCTCATCCATCCCATAGCCCACGCTTTCCCTCCCACATCCATCCCATCCCCATTTTTCTCTCATCATGGTCTCTGCTAGACAGGATTAAACTCGAGCACTATGATATTAATCCAAAAATCACAAATTCCCAATGCTTTGATAAATAGAAATTGGTTTCTTCCATCAATATTTCTCCTTTTTTCTAACATTTTAAAATCACAGAAACACTATTTTAATGGTTTCTGGGTGTTTGAAAGGAATTCCAGTGGCTATGTAACCAGGGTTCAGAGAAACAAGTTTTAGCATTTCAGTTAAATTTAATTATTCAAATGAATTGGTACATTTATATTCAATATTCAGCTGAACTGATTTTACAGAAAAAAAACAGATTGTAAACAAAATTACTGGAAGCGGCCATATTACTGCCAAATAAAAACATCATAGCAGGAACATTTGAGCTGAGGACATGTGAGAGGCTTTAGTAGCAGCTAAATATATTAAAGAAATGTCTTGTTTTCGTCAATAATTGGATTAATAATGAAAGATGCTGATTGAAATATAAAAAACAAAAATATAATTAATTGCAATATTTATTAAATGGTAAATTATTTTGCACATATTAGAAAAAAGACTAAAACACAAATAACATCAAATAAACAAAGGAAATTTTAAATTTAAATGTTCAGTTGTGTCGCTTGATGCATTTAAATCAGAAAATGTTTGAAATTTCAGCATTAATCTTACCTGTTGATGGGTTCCTTTAATTCCCTCTGTGCAGAAAGAGCTGTTGGTCAGTTTAAAATGTATTTTTGAGTTGCCTCCACTATCTGCTTATTGCTCTTTAACACTTTTCAGTCCTTTCAGGATGTTGCTGTCGCTGACTGGCAGACTCCCTGAAACCTTTTCCATCAAAGCTCTGACAAATCACTAGAGCAGTGTTGTTTAATCCCCCTACTACCCCTCCTCCCGATATTAGAAGGCTGACGACACATCTGTTGCTTTATATCTGACTGAATGAAATGAAGACCAAACAGCAATGTTGTCTTGTTTTCCCACTAATCTGTTTTATTTTTAAACACACTGACCAATTTAAGTTTTTTTCCTTTTAAAACGTACAAGTGGCTGTTCATTATGTTAATTGTGTTTACTCATCAGGCCGAGGAGATTGCCGGGCATCCAGGCCTTCACTAATCCCCACTGGATGCCCGTCCAGTCAATCTACACACAACCTTCAGTGAGAGTGGACATTTCATTGTCCCTGGCCATTGGCTTACCAGTTTACCATAAGTACCACATGAAGGTTTAGAGCACCCAGAGGTATTAGTCAGGCATTCTCCCTTGTATTTAAATCTCTACATATGGAGTTTCACTGGTCCATTAGGAAAACTAACAAAACTGAAATTAAATATACAGCAGGGCTTTGTATTTTTTATTTCTGCTTATAAAACAGAGGAAACATGCAGTTTTTTTTGCAGTCTGCACACAGGAATATTTCCCTTCCTCTAATAAATCCTACATACATCATCCCATCAATGCACCCTATGTGTACTCCAGGACTTTTCTGGAAAAATAATTTTGATGGTCCAATTTTAAGAACAGTGCAGTGGTAATTAATATAGGGGGAATAAACTTAATAATTTATTCAAAACTAATATTTAATTTCCCTCTGAGATTACTAAAGTATTTTTAATTGCATTTTTCGTTCATAATGTAACCTTTAGCCTTGATTTCAAAACTGTCATGCGTCTGCACCCGATTCTATCTTAACGCAAACATCCAACTCTGGTAAAAAAATAATAATACATTTTTTTTTACTGCACAGCTACCTGTCCAGTAAATCAATATATGGTATACAAGTCATATGGTCCCATAGAGTGATTAAGCAACATGCTGTTATCTTTTCAGTGTCCTATACTGTAGGTTATATACAAGACCCAGCCATAAAACATGCTCAGGTCACATGATGTGTCAAATAAGTGGGGAGTGAAAGAAGAAAAAAAGAAACCCAAGTTGAAGACAGATTTTAATGGATTTTCCATATTTTAAAATCCTTGACCATAAAACAAAACTGTATGCATTTTCACAAAAAGCTGAAATACAATACACTGGAATGCATGATACATGATAAAGTCTAAACAAGTGACTCATGGCAACAAATTTGAAGTTTTGAGCACCATTTTAATTAGAACTTTGTATTTCAGTTTTTAGTCTTTATTTTAGAAAATGAGGTATTTCCAGTTAACCTGCTTGAGTTTCTCTTGTTCATTTCGTACAAGATTGGAGTTTAAGGGAAACTGTACAAATATTGTCAAGTTTTCTTAACAGAAACTGATATTGACCTTGCATATTGTAAATGTTGTAGAAGCTTGAGTCGATGACACCAAGGAGAGCTTTACAGAGTATGTTTGTCAAACAGATATTCTCCCATAGAGCCATGAGGCTCTGAGGAAGTGAGACGTGTCAGGCTGCCAATGTAATCACCCAGCTTCTTGATGGTATCATGGCTGTCGATGAGGAATTCCTGCTCCAGGAAGTCGCACAGCTAAAAAAAAAAAAAAAAGAAAAAAAAAGAAAAGAAAAAAGAAACACTGTGTTATAATGATAGCCAAGCATTTTCCTCGACACTGCTATACCTGAAAAAATATGGCATATAAAATCTTAAAACATTAATAAAAAAAAAAAAACGGGGCCAGACTTACATGTGCATCGTTGTGGTTGCCACCCCTGCGGTGCACATCAAGGATACAAGTGTTGAGGGATTTCTGGTATTCCAGAGAAAAGGACAATGCATCTAGACCTCCTCTCCAGTCCTCTCTACTTGGTTTCTGAAACAAAAATATAACTCAGATCAACCACTGGACTAAATTATTCATGTCTTTACCCAAATTTCCCGAAAGCTATCCATTCTTGTTTGACACATACAGCAATAGTTTGAAGCAGAATTCGGCCTCCTCTCATGTTCTGATATTCCAACAGCTCCTCAGCCTGTTCCCTTTCCTTCACAGAGCGCTCCAGGAAAAATTTGGAGAAATTTGGCAACGCCACATCATCCCTGTCGAAATACATCCCCTACAAGACATTAAAAAAAAAAAAAAGGAGAAAAAAATCATTATGTAAACACAAGAAATGGGAGCCACAGCCATAAGGGCAGTATGTAGATGTACGGCTTACATAACACAATGCATGTACTGCAGCTATAATGCTAAGTCATTATGACAATACATGAATGCTTACCAGGGAAAGGTAAGTGTAGGAAGCATTGAGCTTCAGGTTGACCAGTTTGTTGATGTCTGCTTCAGTCTCTGCATTGTAGTTTTGTTTAACTGCAGACTGCATTTCTAAAAATAAAGACAAAAAAACGACACAAACGACATTATAAAAACATTAAAATAATTTCGATAACGTCCTAATACGTGACAAAGAAGTTTACGTTTTTGTAATTTAAGAGTACTTTTTCTATACCTTTTTCTCTGAGGAGCTCTTGATTTAAAATCGCTTTTGGCAAGCCTTCCCTCCAAGGTGACCGCTTGTGACCAAATTCTGCTCGTATATGCCAGCCAGGCTTTACACAACCGATATTTAAGGGCTCAGACAAACAGCCCAGCCGTCATGTGTGAGGGAGTGATAGGAGCTCACGTCGTCAGCAAGGCTAACATTAGCATTTAACAAAACAGTTAGCTGTTTTGTTACTAGTCTAGCTTGGCTATCACTTGTAAACCTGACAACCTTGTTACAACAGTCGTCCAAACTTCAACACTACATTAATGGTAATCCTCACCTGACTGTGTTTCAGAGATTTTGAGAAGGTGACTGGTAATTTGACTGATTAGATTACGTTAGCGCTAAGCCAAACAATGGCTAGCTAACTAGCTAGCTAACTGTGCCTTTAGACTTAAGTTCAACAAATATTCAACACATAAATATTCTATCTTAATCCACTCAATCACTTTAAGAATAAATAAATAAATGGGTAAAAAAAAAAAAACAGTTTGCCAGTACCTTTGGGAAGTAGTAGATTTGTTTACGAGACAACCCTTGTCTTCACCTTCTTCGTTTTATAGGTTACGGTAATCTGGACATTGCTGTTTACTGCTGCCCCCTACTGTTCATGCTCTTTCATGCAGGTGTCGTTCTGGATGTTGTCTGAGCACCTGTCTGGAAGGTGTGACTAAAATGTTTTTTTTAGTTATTTACATGCATACTTTATTCTTGTCATTTCCACACAGTCATATTAAACTTGATTTTCCGAATTGAAAATATGTTGCAAGGGAGAGGCTTTACTCCTTCGAGGTATTCATGGTAGTGAGTCTTTTTCCCCCAGAACGAGAATGAAACTCTGCCTTCTCACTCACATTTTCTGTATGAGTGTTTTGCAAACACAGTCTCTCAGTAAGCACACAATGTCTGTGTTGCAGTCCAGCTTCTGTTCTTTCCTTATTCTTACCATGCTATGTGCTGCCACCAACTACACACCCAAGAGCTTTTTTTTTTTCAATCCACTTGTCTTACTTCTTTGTAGATCTGCAAGTACCATTATCTAAGCCATTTATTTAACTTAAGGAAAGTTTCTCTCTGTTGGGCAAAATCAGATACCATATTCTGCTTTGCGAGGCATTTTAGCTTGCTAAAGTTTTCAAAAGAATGGGCTAAAAATATGAGATCTGTGCAATGCTCACATATATTGCAGACTGCATATGTGTAGCTCTTGGCCTGAAGTGTGAAAAATCTGCACTTAAACTTTCTTCCTCTTATCAAATGGGATAAATTACAGCCTCTCAGTTACAGCACATATACCTTTTCATGGCTTAGAAATACTGCACCGACTACTTCTTGTTTGAAATTTGCCTCTTTTGGATGAACATTCAGGCCAGGCTTGAGAACACTCCCTATGTGCAAAGGCATATCAAAATAACTATGAGTTTCTTTGCACAAAATGGTGGATAACTGTAAACCAACCTTTGAATACCTGCAGTTTTATTGTATACAGTGCTTAAATTAAAATATAAGAAAAGTACATTTCAAAGCGCTTATTTGTGGTGTGATATCAGGATGGATCCCATGATGTATTAACATTTTAATTGTTGAAAATTTGCCTTCTGCAACCCTAAATAGGAGAAACGTGGGTCATTTTAAGGTTTCAAGACTGTGTGAATGAAAATAATGATTTAAAGAAATACCCAAACCATCTTTTTTAATTCACAAGTCTTCAAATACCATAAAAAACCAAATTATTATGTTGAAACTGCTCCCCCTTCACAACATTTTTCGTTTAGTTTTAAAGTTGAATAGATAATCTTTATGAAAGGAAGATAGGTTATTCTAATTATCAAATGGGGAAGGTCAGTTTTGTTTAATGGCACCATGATAGCACTGAAAGATGAGGGGAAAAAAACTGGCAAATAATTTATGAATGGTACTTCCTCCATATGTTTCCCTAACAGCGGAAAAAAAAAATTCTATTGCATATCAGCACTTTTATTGAGCTCTACTCATAACTTCATATACAGTGGTATGACTTATGTTCTGACTATATTTTCTGTTTTCACAGTTCCTTATAGGTCTCAACCACAGGGAAACTATAAATACCACTGATTACTGAAACAGTGCACAGAAACCAACAGCAAATCTACTATTCTCTAAAATTACCCCATGCTTACATTTAAACTAAAATACCATTCAAATAACCATTTCAACGGTACTAAATCCCAAAAAAATCCAAAAAAAACAAATCATATTTGTGTCAAATTAAATTTAAAAGCTATCTCTGACTTTATACAATAGATGAAAAGTCAACCATTTTTTATTTACCCATCATAAAGGCAGCATGAACCAGGCAGGTATAAAGCAATCAACACCAATAAAGATTTAACACAGGCATATTTTCTAGATTGACATACTTTGACAAGTGCTACACTATGACCGTTGACAAGGAAGTAAAAGGCGGGGCAAAGGTCTCTGTGCTTGTACAAGGCCTAAAAGGAGAAGTAGCTATTTACTTAGTCACTTAGTAATTTTACAGGGGACCAGAGGTTACCGTAGGAGGACATTGTCGAGAATTAAAAGTCAACACCTCTGTAAGAAAGATAATACTGGACTACATCAGCCCTGGCTTGGACATATTTGTTTATTTTATCAACACACCAGTGGCAGCATCAAAAATAGAGAGCTGAAGTTCACCTCTGGATATCTGAGTAGTTTAATATGTTCATAGCATGTGTGTAGTTTAATAATCTGCAGTGATGATGAAGCTCTTATCTCTCAAATCCACCTCAGGTGTATTGTTGCTGTTTGCCTTTTTAAGTGTACTTTGGGTGAGTATTTTATTTTATTTTATATTTATATGTACATATATTAGTTGTGATCAAATTTTTGTCTTCATTCAGAAGATTAAACCTCTGCTGTTACAACTACTGTAAAGGCTCATTGTATGATATGTATCATACTGAAGATTAGAAAGAAAAGAACATTCTCTTGAATATCAGCATGAATAGAAAACAGCAGCCAAAACAGAAAAAGTAAGAAATAAGAAGAACAATAAAGAAACTAGATTATGGACTTTTTCAGATGGTGAAATCTGAGTTTATTCTTCCAACGTTGCACTAATCTAATTCTCACTCACTTCCTCTGGGGAACAAGCGTGACTGGGAAAAACTTCATGAATGAACAATATGTTAAATATTTGTTTTTATGTTGTTTGTGTATTGTAAACATAATTACCTTGTTCTGTATATTTGTCATGATTTTTTAAAATAATGACATGAGGCGAAAAGGACACAAAGATATTTTTAGTAACTGCAGTGCACACACACTGATTGATGAGGATGATTCGATGAGGTATATTTTTGTTTTTTAAGTGTTCTTACATTTTATGTACATAGGAAGTGGACTTGCAAAATCCAGAATCAATCAGCGCTCTAATATTTGCATATGACTTTTGTTTTCTGCTCTACAACGTTCGAACACCAGGGCGATGTGCAGCCATGCAGTACTGTCCCCATAAGCGAGAACACAAGAAAATCTACATGGATATGTTTTCTGGCATCTGTTCTTTCTCAATTTATTTTACAAAAAAAAATATATATATATGTATATAGAAATTTGAAGTTAGTCTGCACTGTTTTGGAGTCCGGAGACACTGCTTTAGCCTCGTCTCAACAGATATAGATTTGTACAGTATGAAAGGAAATATTCGGGGCTGTGTCATCTTCTATGCTGTGATTCTTATTTATTTTTCTCTTGATTGTTTTAGAAAGCCACTGGCAATGAGTCAACAACAGTCTCAACACAGTCTTTTAACATAACAGCGAAATCTCGTAAGTATGAAGAGCTCATCATTTGCATTTGACACTAGTTTGACTGACTATCATGAATGATACGTTTTATGGCAAATGTCAACATCTTCCTTGTCTATTTTTTTCCCCTAGTTAAGCTGTAAACACCATTTATCATTTGACACAGAATAAAACACTAAGGTTTTTCATTTCAAAACCATGCATCCACATCTTGTAACGGAGTTTCCAAAGTGAAAGTTTTTTTCAAATACAGTGATCATTTATGAAGACACACAACCACATATGAAAACCATCTTTGTTCTTCGTAACAGAAATGTTTAGATACAGATTAAAGAAAGCAAGAAGTGCAAAATCTATTTTAAATCTGCTATTCAAAGTAATTTTCTTTTTTTTTTTCTTTTTTTACTGAATCAGTTGTGTCCTCTGTTCTCTTTCATTCTCAAATAATGTTGACATAGTGAAAGTGGTGACAAAAAATGACACTGTTATAACTCTGAGGTGGAACAAGATTAAGAACATCTCAGCACATTTCCTAAAATATTATGGGAAAGAGGTGGAAGTTAGTTTACATCAAGAAGCTGAATTAGTGCAATGTTTTCTCTCCTTTGAGTTATGGGACGCTCAAAAGCGCTGGATACCCGCTTGTTGCTGTGACAAATCTATCAATTTTTGTTGCATCTATTTTCATTTTAATGCTTAATTCACCAGCCATATTGTTATATTTTGTTTCTTTTTAACAGAGGGATTTACTTTTTGACTGATAAAGAGTCAGTCTACTAAAAAAAAGTTCACATTTTCAAAGATATAACCATGTCACATAAGTAACATGTCCTGTTATTTGACCATCATATTTTATAATTGCTGCTTCATGTATTGAGTCATTTTTCTCAATACAACGGGACAACTGGAATTGAAACAGAATTACAAATGAGCAATGTCACATTTTAAGTGAAGTAGATTAAGTTTATGAACATTAAAAAGGAAACAAACCGTTGTTGCCTGAACAGATGTGTGTTGCTGTCTTAATCACACAGGCATTTTGATGTTTTCCAGGAAAAAGAGCTGCAGTTTTCCTGCACCTATTGGGGATCTAAATAAAACATAAACATAACAGTTCTTTATAATCTATTATGTTTTAAACATGCCAAGGCCTACAGCTGTGTTCTCTGTTGTCTTCCAGCCCCTGAAAGTGTTAAAAATGTGACGATAACCCAGAATGAAACCAGCATAACTCTGACTTTTGAGAAGGTGACGAACATCTCAGCGTACATCCTAGAATATGATGGCAAGTCGATGGATGTTAATGCAGATCAGAAAGGCAATTTAGTACATGTGGTCTCTTCTCTGACTGCTGGGACAAAGTACAATTTCACTCTCTTCACTTTGTCTGAGACAATCAGGAGCACAGGGTACCAATTTCCTGCTGTGACAGGTCAGTGATGAATGAATGTTTGTTGTATCAGTCTCATTTTGATAAGAAAGATGTATGTCCAGATAAGTTGTAAGTTATTGGTGAGGTAACTGAACAAAATGTTAATCTATTCAAAAATAACCAAAATATTAGATAATAAAAGATCAAATGACCATAATATTTTGTAATTGTGTCCTCATAAATAATTGCATCATTGTTCTCCATAACTCAGGAGATTTGAAATTGTCACCAAAAGAAGAAAAAAATTAAAAATTGTAATTGAAAACACAATTACATGTTTGCTGCTATATCAGTTTGGTAGAATTACACAGGGCTTACACAAAGTCATTTCAAAGTTTTCTAGGATTTGCTCACAGCTTTTAAAAGAAAAAAAAGTCTTATGATGTCCCCCCCCCCCCTGTTGTTGCATCAGTTTTATTTTGCTACAAATTTTGCCAGAAAAGTTGTGGGTAGGAGGAATTGGTAGAAATAGATAGGGCTTAAATAAAGGCACTTCAAAGTTTTATAGGAATCTGCTCACAGTTTTTAAAAGAAAAAAAAGTCTAATGATGTTTCCCCCCCCCTGTTGTCTTTCAGCCCCAGAAAATGTTAAAAATGTTAACAAAAGCCAGGATGAAACCAGCATAACTCTGACTTGGGATAAGGTGAAGGACATCCCAACATACTTCCTTGATTATGGCGGCAAGTCGATGAATGTTACTGCAGATCAGAACGGCAATTTAGTATGTGTGGTCTCTTCTCTGACTGCTGCGACAAAGTACAATTTCACTCTCTTCACTGTGTTTGAGGGAATAAACAGCACCGGACACCATTTTTCTGCTGTGACAGGTCAGTGATGAATGAATGTTTGTTGCATCAGTTTTATTTTGCTACAAATATTGCCAGAAAAGTTGTGGGTAGGAGGAATTGGTAGAATTAAATAGGGCTCACACAAGGGCACTTCAAAGTTTTATTGGAATCTGCTCACAGTTTTTAAAAGAAGAAAAAATCTCTCATGGTGTGTTTCCCTCCCTGTTGTGTTCCAGCCCCAGAAAATGTTAAAGATGTGAAGAAAAACCAGGATGAAACCAGTATAACTCTGACTTGGGAGAAGGTGAAGAACATCTCAACGTACATCCTAGAATATGATGGCGGGTTGAGGAATGTTGCTGCAGATCAGAATGGCAGTTTAGTACATGTGGTCTCTCCTCTGACTGCTGGGAAAAAGTACAGTTTCACTGTCTACACTGTGTTTGAGGGAGTCAAAAGCACTGGATACAATGTTTCTGCTGCAACCGGTAGGTGAACTATGAATATTTAATAATAAAATGTTGATTTGTTGCAAGGAATACAACCGCATCGTTGACAGCATTTTATGTTCTGCATCAGTTTTTTTCATGTACACAAATCTTTGTTCAGAACTGGAGTTATCTGTGATTATGTGTGTATGGGTGAGTGGGAGTGCAAGGCAAGGCAAGTTTATTTATATAGCGACTTTCAGGTCCAAGACAATTCAAAGCGCTTTACATACAAAGTGCGGGAGTAGTGAAGACCTTTGTAAATTTCATTCAGTTGTTTAATGCAATGCCAATAAATTGTAATTCAAAGTTTGAGTCAATCTACAAGAAAACAGAATAATTAGATAAGCTTTATGAATGCACGGTCATACAGAGGTTAATAACTGAGTGAAAGTGTAAAACAGAAACATCAAACTGTGGAGGTAATCTGCAAACGACAAGTCTCAGTTAGGTTCTCCAGTCAAACATCTGTGTCCTCTGTCCTACAGTCCCAGGAAATGTGGAGAAAGTTGATGTGGTGACGCAGAATGAAACCAGTATAACTCTCAAGTGGAAAATGGTTGCGAACATCTCAACGTACATCCTAGTTTATGACGGCAAGTTGATGAATGTTACTGCAGATCAGGAAGGTGAAACATTTCAATATGTGGTCTCTTCTCTGACTGCTGGGACACTTTACAATTTCACTCTCTTTACTGTGTTTGATGGACTCAACAGCACTGGATACCATTTTACTGCTGCAACAGGTCAGTGATCAATTAATGTTTGCATCAGATTCATTTTGGTAGAATTCACCAGTCAAAACACTGTTTATCTATTCAAAAATGACCACAACACTAGATTATTAAAGCTCATTTGACCATAATATTTTGTAACTGTGTCCTCATAAATATTTGCCTCATTGTTCCTCATAACTCAGCAGAATTGTAATTGTCAACAAAAGAAGAAAACATTTAAAATATTTAATTTGATTTGGTTAAATTTTTTTAGCAATAGAACAGATGTGTGCTGCTGTCTCAGTTTGGTAGAATTAAATATGGCTCACACAAGGGCACGTTAAAATTTTCAAGAAATCTGCTCACAGCTTCTTAAAAAAAAATTCTTATGATGTTTTTCCCCCCCTGTTGTCTTCCAGCCCCAGAAAATGTTAAAAATGTGGAGATGATAAGCCAGGATGAAACCAGTATAACTCTGACTTGGGAGAAGGTGAAGAACATCTTAACGTACATCCTAAAATATGATGGCGGGTTGATGAATGTTACTGGAGATCAGGAAGGCAATTTAATACAACGTGTGGTCTCTCCTCTGACTGCTGGGAAAAAGTACAATTTCACTCTCTTCACTGTGTTTGAGGGAATAAACAGCATCGGACACCATTTTTCTGCTGTGACAGGTCAGTGATGAATGAATGTTTACGTCAGTTTACATTTTGATAGAATTCGCCAGACAAAGCACAATATTTTGTTCCTCCTTGAGAAGTGTCTGAGTTTCATAAAGTAGGTTTATTGAAAAAAAAGTCATTTGTTAAATGACTCAGTGGTGACGTGTGCAGGGTTTACCCTGGCTCTCACCTGACTGCATTTGTTACACTCTCCAGTCCCTTAAGTATAGTAAAGGGAAATAGAAAATGGATATATGGATAGATATTCTCATTCATGCATCACATTTTCTTCATATATTGTCACAACCTTACACTTAATAATGCATGAAATTGAGAGATACTACAGGAGAACCATGAAAAAACACATGGTATATATGTATAGTTTTTGAAAGAAAACTGGAGAATAAAAGTGAATCTGCTGTTCTAGCATGGCAACCAACAAAAGAAAACATAATATTTTTAGTAAGTTAACTGTGTCCTCTGTCCTTCTCCAGCCCCAAAAAGCGTTGATAATGTTAAAGATTCACAGAATGAAACCAGTATAACTCTGAGGTGGAACAAGGTTGGGGACATCCTGACATACATCCTACAATATAATAGCACACAGGTGGATGTAAATGGAACATTGGAAGATGATTCAGTACAACATGTGGTCTCTCCTCTGACTGCTGGAACACGTTACAGTTTCACTCTCTTCACTGTGTTCGAGGGAGTCAACAGCACCGGACACACTTTTTCTGCTGCGACAGGTAGGTGATCTATGAATAGTTAGAAACAAAATGTTGATTCGTTGCAATGAATACAACCACATCGTTGACAGTATCTTATGTCCAGCAGTTTTTCTGCTGTGACAGCTATCAGTTTTTATTTTGATTCAGAGTTCACCAGATAATTTGTGATATTTTGTTACCCCATAACAGAGATGTTTACTTTTTGACTGAACGAGTGAGTTCATTGAAAAAAATCTTTCAACAATGACCACAATATTATAATTAAAGCTGTCCTGTCATTTGACAAACAATATTATATAAATGTTGCTTTGTGTACAATTGCCTTATTCGTTATTACTCAAGAGAAATGATATCGTACTCAAACAGAGAAAAGGTTCTAAACAACACTTAATGTGATCTTTGTTTTTATTTTCAGCAACTGAACAGATGTTCCTGTCTCAGTTTGGTAGAATTAAATAGGGCTTACACAAGGGCACGTCAAAGTTTTCTAGGGATTTGCTCACAGCTTTTAAAGAAAAGAAATCTCTCATGATACCCCCCCCCTGTTGTGTTCCAGCCCCAGAAAATGTTAAAGATGTGAAGACGATAAACCAGAATGAAACCAGTATAACTCTCTCTTGGGAGAAGGTGAAGAACATCTCAACGTACATCCTAGAATATAATGGCGAGTCAACAGATGCTACTGCAGATCATGAAGGCAATTTAACACGTGTGGTCTCTTCTCTGACTGCTGCGACAAAGTACAATTTCACTCTCTTCACTGTGTTTGAGACAATCAATAGCACTGGACACATTTTTTCTGCCGTAACAGGTCAGTGATCAATGAATGTATATCAGTTTTTACACAAGATTTGCTGGATAAGTTGCTATATTTTGTTACCCCATAACAGAGATGTTTACTTTTGCACTGAAATATTGAGTATATTGAAAAAAAATTTATTTATTAAAAAATTACTACAAAATTATAATTAAATATATCCTTTTATTTGACCATAATATTTTATAACTGTGTCCTCAGAAATATTTGGGTCATTGTTCTTCATAACCCAGGAAAATTGAAATTGTCACCACAAGAAGAAAAAATTTCAAAACATTTAATTTAAATTTTGTTTTTATTTTTAGCAACTGAACAAATGTGTGTTGCTGTCTCAGTTTGGTAAAATTAAATAGGGCTTACACATGGGCACTTCAAGGTTTTCTAGGGATTTGCTCGCAGCTTTCTAAAGAAAAAAAAATCTCTTATGTTTTTTTCCCTTGTCTTCCAGCCCCAGAAAATGTTAAAAATGTGACAGTAAACCAGAATGAAACCAGCATAACTCTGACTTGGGAGAAGGTGAAGAACATCTTAACGTACATCCTAGAATATGACGACGGCAAGTCGATGAATGTTACTGCATATCAGGAAGGTGAAACTTTTCAATTGGTGGTCCCTTCCCTGACTGCTGGGACACTTTACTATTTCACTCTCTTCACTGTGTTTGAGCGAGTCAACAGCACTGGATACCAGTTTTCTGATGCAACAGGTAGGTGATAATATCTTTGTCAGTAGTGCATTACAGTAATTTGGGATATATGGTATCTCAGAGCAACAAAAGATAAATATCTTGTTCCAGTAATGTTCAATAATTAACTTATGTATCAGGAAATATGAGATAATCTTTTTATACGCAGGTCTTTTAGAAGTGGCATGCTCAACCTTTGAACTTACATAAAAGTGAGCTGTGTAAGGCACAATGCTAATTCTGGGAAAATAGGCAGGGTTTGGGTCACCTGACACTTTTATTGTGGCTGATGAAGAACAGGAGTTTGCCAAAAATGATTAGTTGCTTTGCTAAGACAAAAAAGTAAAACAAATGAAACCTTCTGTTTTGAACATCCTGTGGGGTTTTAAAAGAAGCCACTAATTTTTTTACTCTTTGCTTCACTGAAGTTAATAGTTTCACAAAATGAGCTAAGACTGATGTCACGGGCCAAGTTACAGGGTCCGCTAAAACAGATACCGGGCGCTGCTGGAGGGATGGAGACAGGAGGGCAGTATTAAAAGTCAGTTAAAAGCTTTATTAAAAAGCTAAAAATCATAAAATGTCCAATA
>JAVQJG010024322.1:0-12763 GCA_036024015.1 Craterocephalus amniculus
AAAAGAATAAGAAAGAAGAAATCTGGTAATGGAAACACCTATAAAGAGAAAAACCTCTCAAATATCACTAATAGGTCTTTACCCTTCTTTAGACGTGTCGTTAGAAGTATTTTACAAAAGTGCAATGGAAATACTTTTTTCGCAATCCAACATCACTGGACACGTAAAGTACTGGCAGTTCGCTTGTTAAGGGAAGCAGCCACTTTCTTGCAGCAGAACTGCCTCCTGAAGGCATGAAATGTTGGGTGCCAAAGAGGTTCAATGTCATCACACAGCTCACTAAAGTGTCTGAATTCAAATTTCCTCTGACTTCCTCTGTAACGATCCTCTCCCAGAAATCCCTTATTTGTGTCTGCTCTGGGACACATGTTCAGACTTTGCCTCTGATCTATCAGCTGCTGCGTTTGTCTTCTGACAGCAGCAACAGCTGTAAAACACTGCTGGTTAAAAGCAAGAACTTCTGAAAGGTTCTTAAAGAAGCTGAATCCATTTAATTAAAACATAATCTACTAAGGCCTAGTTTACACAAAAAAACTGCCAACAAATTTGCCTTTTTTTCCCCCTTTGCGGGAATGAAACAAAACGCGTTGAATGGACTGCAAAATAAGAGACAAAGATGTAATACCATGCCATGCCGTTAGGTGGCAGTGAAAACTAAGTTTCAACAATAACGCCCCATGTTTTCACTAGTTCCTACTATGTCCTCATTGAACTGCAAGACAACATCTTTGCTGTCAGTGACGTCCTGTTCAAGAGCTTCGAACTTGGGTTTAACACGTGTTACACGGTCTTAGATTGACTGACCATAAAATGATTATTGGAGAGGGGATGGGATTTTAGTGTTTGCATATGCCCACTCCTTTTTGGACTAATTTTTGGATTTGTTTGTTTTGTTGTATTCTTTTGGTGTCCCTTGTTTGTCAAGAGTATGTCCTGTTTTGTGTTTTGCATTTTCCGAAATAAATTTTCATTAATTCAATCAAAGTCTCACAGGACAAGATTATACGAAAATTACTGTGTGTCCTAAACAGCATTTATTGGAAATGTCTGCAAATCCCAGTTTTTCTCTAAAATGTACTATTTAGTGAAAACTGCCATGGAAATGGAACTAACTTTTACTTAGATCCTGTATTGGGAGCAGGTGGCTCAGGTGGTAGGGTGGGTCATTCAGTGGTTTGAAGGGTGATTCAAAGGGTGGTTTGGATCCAGCCATTGCCACCTTAGTCACCTGGCGTGTCCTTGGGCAAGACACCTCATTGCCTCCAGTAATGGCACTGCTGGTAAAAATCAATTGTAAGTCGCTTTGGATAAATGCGTCAGCTAAATGACAGTAATGTAATGTATGAGTTGCATTTCACATATGTGTTCAGTCAATTCTGAGCATCTTTACCCAGACTCAGGATCCACAATAAAAAGCTACGATCATAGGAGCCCCGATATCTGGATTCACCATGGCAACCCAGTTATTTAATCTGACTGGAGTGAGAAAATCGTATTTGCACATATGGGCACTACTAAACTTGTCCACTGGTCCACTGACTGGATATTTAACTATTATAACTGTAGGATGTAGGTTAAAAAGTGGTCGATAAAAGAAAATTTTATTTTCATGTACTGTAGGTTTAATCCTAATGGTGAAAACATGGAGGTAATTGAAAGTACATAGACATATTTTATGAGGGTTATATACAGTGCTTAACTTGTAAAGTGGGAGGTGCCGGATCGCAGAGTGGGGGCAGATCCGGCAAGTTAAAAGTGATGAACTAGGTGATGGCCTCACTATTATTTAATCGGACAGTATAAACGTACAGCATCCTAATCACTTTATGACAAACGTTTCGCAGAGCTTCCTCCCTTTCCTGTTCCTTCTGTTTGACTGTTACCGACATAATTAAAGTTAGATTGTTAGATTTTTGGAGTGATCCGGATAATTATTCAAGGATTAAAAAATATAGGCTATATTCTGGGGAGATTGGGGTAGTTTTACCTTTAGTGGAGTTAAATTAAAAATAACACCCGCAGTCCCTGGCAGTAAATAAAATAACGTGGAGAGGTCTGTTTCCTCTGACTGCTTCTAGCTTCATGACTTCTCTGTGGCTCAGTGCGCCGCGTGAGCGCGTTTATGTTGGAGGAACATTAATTCTGTGACAGCACGAGAATTTGGTGTTTTATATAATCCTGTTTCTGTAATTTTATGTGAGAATTATTATTAACCTTATTATTAAGATGCAAACCTGGTGGAGTTTAACGGACTTGGTCAGAAGGATGGCACTTCTCTCTGATCTCTTATCCAGTACTTAACCTGGTCCGGACCAAGTTAGGCGTCCAGCATAAGTGATATACCCCGATCAGAAGTGAACCAGCATCGTAGGACGGAAAATCCCGGGGGGGGGGGGGGTCCGATAGGACAGGTTGCGGATCCAACCGCGGAGGTACCGTATTGGGATCCGGCTTGATCCGGCACAAATTAAGCCCTGGTTGTAGTAAGTGTTGAGGGGAAAAGGGGAAAAATAAATAAAGTCTGTGAGCATTCGCCTTAGATGAGAAACTTCCTTAAGTTGCTAATCTCCTAATTCCTCCCTCTTTTTTGAATGGGAGCACTTTTATGCAGATTGGCCCTCTTTGCAGGGTCAAAACGTAAGCATTACTAGCTTAAAGCATTAGGATAATCTGTCTGACTTAAAGGGGGAGCTGCTGAGTGTTCGGCAAATTCAAAACCCATTTGTTCTGACTTGAATGTAGCAATATAAGGAAGGAGTAGAAGCAGAAAGGAAAGGGTTTGATGTCTCCAGCCCTCCTCTCCCCCCTTCCTGCCCACATTCAGGTGACTCATCAGGTCTCTGCAGGCCAGATTGTCCATCTCGTGTAATTAAATCGTGCTCTCAACTCTTTCTGTCCCTCCTGAAGTAGAGCATGAGGTCAGAATCTCACAACCCTGCCGCATCATTGGTTATCCATCCTCATTATCAGTCCCTTTTAAACAAACAATGTGCAGCATCCGCATGTGATCCAAACACCATGTACGGCACAGAAATAATGACCCAACATTTGCACACCTATTTGTGATTGCCAGGGATTATTAAATGATAGATGAAAAATCCCATTTCTACGTAGCACATGCATGGTGGTTCTCTGCTGGAGGAGCAAATTAGGCCCTTTATCTAATATAACAACAAAGCAAATCAATAACTTGTTTTACCGAGTTGACGATCCAGCTTTGTTATCCTAATGTACTCACCTCAGTGGCTTTAAATTTCATATGCATGGATCTGTGAGCGCTTGGTGCAAGCCATCATTCAATTAGGTTTGATTTATTTATTTATTTCCACTCCTCCGCCCTCCCCTTCAAGCTTTCAGGTCTTCTATTTGTGTAGACAGTTAATTAACAGACAGGCAGCTCCCCACAGGCTGCAGTCACTGAAAAAAAAAGAAAAAAAATGGGTGAATAATCAGCAGCACAGTAAGACATGTTCTATTTCAATATCTGCTCTGGCATCATCTTTCCTGCTTTTGTTCAGTGACAACTTTCTTCTCAAGTTTTTCTCCTGTATAAATAAAATCCTCTCTTCAGGCTGCAGACTGTGAACTCTGACTGACTGACTGGGTTCACCGTTAGTACGTCGTCGCTGTTGTGGTCTGGCGTTGTTTTGTGCTGTTCGATGGAACAGCCGGCAGATTACACCATGTCCACTGCTATGCTACATACTGACATGCTATCATAACCTGTGCTATTTGCTTCATTTTAAAACCAGCGGATGCAGTTGTTGCTGCAGAAAATGACATATAAGCCCCTTTCAGACTTTCTCCGACAAGCAGTAATGTTGCAGACTTTAGAAAATTTTTGGACAGGTTGCAACACAATGACGTCCTACCCCTTTTCAACAATCGATTTTACTAGAACATTTCCCCATATTCTGACATGGAGCTGCGGAAACATGGAGCTGCAGGTGGCCCCACTTGTCGGAAAAGACCTTGTGGACCAAACCACTTTGTGGAAGGGCAGGGTTTCACATCCCCTGTGTCCCCCTAGGATTTCCAAGTGTGCCCTGTGGTACATGATTTTATTCAGTAATGGGAATTTTCTTTTCTTGGCATTATCTCAAAAACAAAAAAAGATTATAGATTATTGAAAAAGATCTGTTGACATATCTCCTTCAACCATCAAAAACCTGCCAGTTGAGGTGGTTCATCAATACAAGTAGGCGCCCCTGACTGATGTTAAGCTCACATTTGCGCCACAAGTGGATGTTGTGTGCAAGAGAGCACATCTGAGGCTCTTCTTTCATCACAAACGTCCGATATTTGGTGTTGTAGGTTGATTTGTTTGGGTTTTTTTTATTTACGTTTTATTTGTTTTACTCAGTCTGTGCTTAGCTATTCTTTTGGGAGCTGGTTTCGGCGTTTGAATTAAAAAAAACAAAACGCAACTCCAGGGAATTGTCAAGCTTTGCAGCAAGGTAATGGGAATCCCCCAAAAGCCCATTTATGCTTGATGCAGTAGACAGAGACAAATGGGCAGTTTTTTTCCATCTCGTGCATCGGTGATGTGCATAATTTTTATGTTTTTACACATCTCTTACTGAAAATAGAAGGCAGAGCCACCAGAAACAGTGAGGGACAATGCTGAACAGAAACAAGCCAAAGAAACGAGGAGGAGGGAAATATGGAAGAAGAATGAAGATAAGCACAAAAACTGTAGAAAGAAAGGCTATTAAATTGTTTATGGCTTGTTGGGTTGTTAGAAACAACTTTGGAGCTGCACATTACTGCCACCAAGCAGGTCTGCAACTGAAGTCTGATTGCAGGAGGTAACTCTGAACTCAGCACTGCCCACTAGTGGAGATCAACCATGGAAACATAAAAGACGCATGGAAGTATTAGGATGGTTGCATACCAGAACAATTGAAACAGACGCCCTTATTTATGTACGTAAAAAAGCATAAATGGGGATTATAAGAACCTGGAAAATGTTTTGAAGACCCGGATAAGCTTGTTTTGTTCTGGCAGACCAGCGTCACCCCATTCATAGCTATTTTATGTTGCTTCCTTCAGGCTGCAGATTTGTCATGTCATGTCTTCAAGGACAAACAGATTGAAAAAATATTTTCTCTGTGTGACTTTAGGGCTTTTAAATAAGAGTGGGTGACCTTTTTACTTATTTACCTTGCTGGCTCCAAAACCGACTGCTCCACCTGGGGATGAAAAAGCTAACCTTGGACCCTTTAAGTCCTGAACAGACTGGAGGGGTAATGCTGTGTTTGATTTACCTCAGAACTAGGAAGTCGGAACTGGGGATTGACGTCACACCAAGTTGAGACCGTTCCAGTTCGCAACTGGGAAAAATAATAAGGCCGCTTCCACATTAAAGGCATTCCTCAGGGGCAATTGTTGTTTTGAACCAGCAAAGTGACTATAACAGACCTGCAAACGTTGTATTAAGCAGCATCAGCTGTATTACTACATCCACAGAAAGGAAAGTGCCCTTGAGAAGAGCTGCACTCCTATTTGCTGGTTTTTGATCTGACAGCACCGTTATAGTTCATGAAAAAAATGGAATTTTACTCCAACAACATCTCCATACATTCATCTCCAACACTGCGTGTACGGCTGATTTAATGCAACAAAAACAAATGCAAATGAACGTGATATTACAGGGGCTTCTCCAATGTAAACAATGGGATGCAGCCATGTTGAAATGCGAAGTCAGGGTTGGTGAGGGTCCTCCGACTTCAAGAAGCTCGCACTAGTTGAAACTTCCAACTCGGAAAGTCGTAAAAATCCAAGCTCCGTGTTCAAATAGAACGCACCAAAAGCTCTACGGGATGAGCAGGTAGTTGGGCAAACAGGGAGGTAGGTGCAGCTAGAAGGTGTGGCTGGTGAAAGGTTTAAAGGCAGAAACAGGGAGATTGACAGAGGGAATCACTGTAGAAAAGAGCAAGTAAGACAAAGGAGTGAGTATCAAAGGCAACACGGGAGGCTAAATGATCACGCTTTTAGTGAGACAGTCTGCGCGGATGTGGATGCACCTGCAGGTTTTTTTTAAAAAGGATGCCTTAATGGGAGATAAAGGTGGGTCAGGAGCTGACCAGACTCTGCCCTGGACTTCCTGTAACCTGCTTCACTCCATATAAGGCCCAGAGACAAAAAAAACCCCACCACAGTAAATAAATATGCAAACACATTGTTTATCTCCAGACTGTGGCATCTGGGGATGAATGAAATTCTAAAGCATGGCTCTCTAGATGTGCGTTTCTTCCTGCTGGGCCCTTGTCCAATAAGATATAGGCACACTTGGAACTCCTCATATCCGGCGACCCCACATGACCTTCTCCTAAACAACTTCTTTGTGTTTTCAGTCTGAAATGACTTGCTCAGTGAGGTATGGAAATGAGGTTGGGGGAAATCAAAGGGAGGTTTAGAAAACATTGCTATCACCATGCTGTGAGAAACCCTTCACCATTCTTCAGCCGCCTCCTTCCCCCTCTCCTTGCAATTCCACTTCAATGAAACACCTGTCAGCTGGGCTTCAAAAGAGCACTGTAATCCTCCTCATTCACCAACCAAAGACCCCAATAATCTATGAAGTAGAGACAATTCTGACACCTCACTGTGCCTCAATTGAATGCGTGTCTGGTAATACCGGCACAAGATACCAAACAAGATACTCGAGCATGTAAAGGACAGGCCTTGATCACAGCATGTGGGACTCCAATGGGCCGTACGAGACCACCTACGGGAACTAAGGTGCCATCATCATTGGTTTCTGCACAAACAGGGTGAAATTCATTATTAGTTTATAGATCTACCGAGAACCCAGGAAGTTTAGTGACATAAATTTTTTAATTCACCCTTCCAAACAGACGGGACCACCTACGGAGTTAATACAGCTCAGGCGAGACCAAATTACTCGGAAATGAGGCGTGATTGCGGATGTGCCCGCTGTTGTAATGCTGTCACTCAAACTGTAAGCTGTTTGTGCTGGAGGCTCATCAGAAACTGGGTGAGAGTCTGCCTCACAGAGAATAAAACTTTAAAGCTTTGGAGTGGAGGAGTTTTTTGTTTGAATATTGGTGATGATTGAAGAACGAATTGGTCCGGTTTCATCACCCCAATGAAGGCCTCCCACCACGGGGTGCCCATTAAATTAAAAATTGAGTTTGAACTGCCTCTAATTGTCTATTTGCATGGACCCACCTGGATTACCTACCTGTATTACCCCTAAACCTCCTCAAGATTTTTCAGCCCTCAGACGTTTGAACAGCATGCTTTGTACGATGGCCTCCCTTCCATTGACTCTTAGGGCTTAAATTACATCCCTTTTCATTAACCTTTGAATCGTCTTGAACTTTCTTTTCTTATTTTCCTTGTCTTATGTTGCCTATAAGTCTAATGGGTCAGCACTTTGGGCAGCAAAAGTCTCTTTTAACTGTGCTTTTTAAATAAAAATGATTGATTGATTGATTTATTATAAATACAGAATCATGAACAAGATACAGTATGGCAAAAATGACCAGAACCTCTTTACTAGCCTGTCTTGGGAGTCTTATCTTGTTTTAGAGACACATTTTTTTTCATGTGTGGTGAATGAAAGCTCTTTGACTTGTCAGAAATTTGAAGTTAATGCAGAAAAGAGTGAAGCAGAAAGTTGACTTTTCCACACATGCGAAACATTCAGCAAGGTTGAATAAATAGCTGTAAGGAACAGCTGGTTGAGGCAGCGAGAAGGTAGAAAATCTACACGCCACATGTGGCATAAAACACAGACACCACCAGTGCGAAAAACCTATGCTACCATGAACATTTCTCATGAAGTATGAAATAACCAGGCCAGATCATACACTGTTCTCCCCATCTCTCTCTCTGTTCTTGGAGAGCAGGGGTCTCAAACTCCAGTTCTCAATGGCCGCAATCTGTCAAGTTTCCATTGTCTTCCGGGCCAAGCACATCTGATTGAAATTAATAGGTCATTTTGAAGAAAAAGAGTCCAGCACAACTGAGTTTCAGGCTGAGTACCAGGTTTCTGGCTCTGTTGGTGATTTCTAACTTAGCCGCCTAAAGCTGAGTGCAGACTTAAACTTTCTTCTTTGGCACCAAAACTCTGATTTCAGTTTTGTCCTCATTTACCTAAAGAAAGTTATGACACACCAGGTCTCATATCGGATCAATGCATCTGATCAGTGATTGGATTGGACTATAGTATCCTGGTAAGACGGTAGATCAGTGTGTCACCAGCATAGCAGTGGTACTTATTTCTCATGAAGATGTGTAAGAATAGATCCTAAGACGAGTAGAAGGACAGAAAGATGCTGCATGAGAAAGTCGTGGCAGCAGTATTGACAAAGTCTGCCAGCATCTTAAGAATGGGCTTATGTCTCTGATGAATTGCCCGGGCTGATATTTGTCAGGGAAAATGGAGCAGCTTGAGGGCACACTGTCATGCCAGCCTGTTTATTGTGTGTCTATTGGACTGAATTGAAATTGGAATTGTGTGTGTGTGTGTGCGTGTGTGTGTGTGTGTTTGTGTGTGATGAGGGCTGATGAGAAACATGGCTTCTCTCTTAGGCAGGGGTGATGGATGAAATGGAAACAAAAAAGGACAAGAAGGAACAATACGAGATGGCGGTTTTACGTTTGAAGCACTTTCACCTTTTCTCACTGTGACTAAAGGAGTCCTACCGAAGCATGAGCCAGACTGTCAGTTAGCTGAAACAACCCTTAATAGATGTGTCCCATCTTCCAGCATCATATTTATTCACAGCCCGTCTTTCTCAGCAAGAGGCCTTAATCTCATATTTCCATAAACATACAAACACAGTGACACACATCTTCCGGCATGGCTGCCGATAAGCCAAGCAAAGAGCGCAAATATGGACACAATCTTCCCATTAAAGTCCTTTCTGACATCAAATCTTGAAAAGGGACATATAGTACATAAGACAGGAGCAACATTTGCCTGTGAGTACGGGTCGGCCTTTATCCTCCTCTGTATAGCGTGCTTTGCCAAGGGATAACTTAGATTGTTGAATCCAATCGGGGGTCATTTTCGGATGTTGGGAATTACACAATTTTACTGTAAATGCTGAAAATATAGTTCATGTGAAAAGAAGGGTTAATCTCGTTATGCTGCAAAGTCATGCCAAGCCCCATACAATGAGCAGAGCTTCTAGCCCAGTTTTTGCTGCCAACTGTTGTCTCTATTCCCCACTGAGCCATGTATTATTATTATGATTATATATTTTTTTCCTGTGGAATTATCTCTAGAGCTTAGAATTACAATAAAGATAAAGCCTTTCTCTAATCCTTGTTGTTTAGCCATGGGTTGAGTTTGGTCCACTGTTTCAACAAAGTAGCACAGTCACAAACGCCAGCGCTCAAACGGGGTAAAAATGAGACGTAGTAATCAAAAGATAATCTCATGAATATGGAGTCAAGAACAAGGGAGTAAAAAGAGATGGTGTGTGTGGGGGGGGGAGGTCTGAGGAGAATATTGTTCTGCTGTGCAGACGTCTGATCAAGCTTAAAAATGCTATTAACTTATTGTCACTGGAGCTGTTCTCCCTGGTTTAACTCAAGAAGAAGCAGTGACCTTTTCAGCGCTGTACCCCATCAGGTCTATTACGCACCGACAGTTCACCTCTCCCTCCTTCCTTCTGAGAGGATAATACCAGCTCCCACTTTCGTGCTGATGAAAAAGGAGCACGGGCCTCGGTGTGATTTCATTTCCCCTGCTCCCAGACTTTCAGGAAGCATAAGTACTAACAGTCACTTTGCAGGAATGACGGCCCCTTTCTAACCTGATTGAATATCAATGAAGTTCATTACTTTTCATTGATTCAGACTGTGTGTTACCAGGTAGATTCTCTTCAAAGGTGAAGTGTAAGCTCTGCAAAGCTTCCGTCAAATATGCAGTTGATCAAAGTCAATACTGTAGTCTGTGTAACACCAACAACACTTTGTTCATTCTACTGGTCTCTGCTGGACAATATGACCAAAAAATGCTCTACTCTTTTGTCACTGGAGGTGGTTGAATCAGTTAGATAATGGTGACTCAGAATTGTCTGCAGTCTTTCCACCCACAGCAGCTAACTTCCACTCATCCGTCTAAACACATTCTGGTTTATTTTCCTTTTTTTCTGTGTAAACCTTGAGATCCGTAGTTTCTAAGAATCGCACAAAGGCTTTTAGTGTGGTTAGGTACTCGTCTTGCTTTGTGCTGGTGGAGAATGGATGCTTGCTTTGACCATGTGAAGATGAAGGCAACCTGGAAGAGAACAGGCTAGATTCAGACCTAATGTCCACATTAGACGGTAAAGACAGTTATCTGGTAATTAATGACCAACATTTCTTCTTATTTTAAAAACAAAGCAAAAAAACCCTCTTTTGTATAGAAATGTTACAAAGGGCCTTAAATGACAACAGATAGGTCTAACTGCTTATAACAAGATAAAGATTGTAAAATGTAATTACATTGTTGAGCTGTATATCACTAATTAAGTAAAAATAAATCAATAAATAAATAAAAGAAAGAAAGGAGAGGGGGAGAGCAGCAACAACACAGGTGATGTCAACCCCACAATGCAACACTGGTAGAATCTGATGGTGTAGTGGATGCAGTTAAGAGCCAATCCATTGTCTGCAGCCTCCTGTAGTGGAAATCATAAGTATTTTGCATGCAGATTTTCTTCCAAGACTAACATTTGAGACAGTTTGGGTGTCCAAGTGTCCAAACGGAAAGTCCACCTGGTGCTGCTATAAAAATCAATGTGCTTTGGGATGTTCTCTTCTACTGTAGTTCACTTGCAGAATGCACTCAGTGCACTCACTGTTTCCACTTTGTAATAGAAAAAAAGCAGGAAAGTTTTTCTTTTGTTTTGGTTCATCACACTTTGCTCAGATAGATGAATAGTCACAGTATTACCGACAGCAGGATCATATTCTCTGAGGCCTTGGCTTTTCATTGAGAACAAAATTTTGCATGTTGACCTGTTAGCTTCAGAGTTCATATTTGATTTATTATGAGTAGGCATGTTAAGGTAAACCTCGGCCCGAAAAACATTAGTGGATCACAAAAAATGACAACTGGATGACAACAGCAATAGAGACTAACAACGGTAGCCATGGCGACAACACCAGCAAAAGCAACCCTGACAGCACCAACAATATTAACAGTCATAACTGTAATATCACGTTACTGTAGCTCGTTTGTTTGTTGTAACACATGTTGTTTATAAAGGTGCCAATGATTTCTTCATACCTGAACAGACACGTCAACAGAGCCAGACACGAATTCCACATGAGCTGATGAGCCAGAAATTCATCTTGTTTTCTCCATCTGTCCTCAGCCAGGTAACTACTGTGATATGGCCTGGTTTTGTTGTGATGAGCGCATGCAGGGCAGTGTGTGTCACACTGCACAGGTGGCCAACAGCAGGGATAGGAGCAGGCCAGTGAGTCGCTAGAATCTCACCGAGGTAGAAATAACAGTCCGTACTACGCTGCTTTCAGACGCCTGGCATGAAATAGTGTCGGCAGCGCCGGCTGCACGCTGTGCAGGAGAGAATCTGGTACACACTGCTCCATGTGGGTTTATGTGTCTGAACCAAACATGCAGGTTTAAACTGAGATGATTAATAAAACACACATAGAACATGTTGTTTTGACTGGAGCAATGGCACCAGTAAGTAGAAATAAAATTATTCCACATCCAAAACTCCAAGGTTGCCGCTGAAATCAGGATTGCAGCAAGAACACTGGCGTAGATGCAAGATGGAGAAGTCTGAGAAATTAAATGTTCATGCAGTCTGTTTAAAAAAAAACCACACACATGACGGTAATATGAGCTGATTGTTTTTAACTGATTACAGTTGTATGGTTGCAGACCCAGAATTATCTTTTGGAAGCTAAGATGAGAAGAAAGAGAAAGATCATTGGTAGAAGATTGTGTCTCTGCAGGGAAATAGATTTACACTTCTGTGGATCTTCAGACATGACTGAGAGTGTTTTTTTATAGTATGAGTGCATTTTTATTTTGTTTTCTGCTGAATATTCTGCACAGTTGAGAACTCAGCTGCTCCTTTTTAGTTTTGGGGATAGGGGGCATATGCTTGACTGGTTTTGGCATGCATACGAGTGAAGCTATTTGGAATGTGAAAGTGGCTGCAAGGAGGATGAGAATAAAGGAGATTCCCTTCTCTTCTGTCTGCTCATAACCCCTTCCTTTGTTCTCAGGATTTTAGCAGCAGGTCTCCAGTGTTTGTCTACGACACATCAGTAGCTCAAAGAGCTGCTCAAAAATCCATTCCTATAGAATTTAAAGGGTAGATGTGAGAGGTGAGCACGAGGCTAGCGCTAGGTACCCTGTCAGGTCTGCCCTTGGTTCAACCTCTCACATCAGAGACAATTCTCCTCAGCAAATAAGTTAATTTTCCTCAGAGACGGACCAGCAGGTAGTTCAGCAGTCTGGGTCGGTGTTCATTTCTTATTGTGCATTCCACGCCAAATAAGATTACATACACACTCAGCCACAGTGGACTTCAGAAGGCCGGCAAGATTTAGAATAAATTTAAAGACACATTTTCTGACTGATAAACATGTTGACTTTATGTGAGAGAAAAGATTAGTAGAAATATTGTTAGAGCTGTATCATTTAAACCTTATTTTGTGATTTGAGTTTCCAAAAAAAAAACAGTATATGGTGAAGGAGTGATATGACAGTGACTTACTTGCGGAACTACATGTGCATAATTTTAAGGGATATAAAGTG
>JAVQJG010024324.1:0-18774 GCA_036024015.1 Craterocephalus amniculus
GAGAGAGAGAGAGAGAGAGAGAGAGAGAGAGAGAGAGAGAGAGAGAGAGAGAGAGAGATTGGAAGAAAAAACTATCAAAGCCTGAGAAGGGAAAGAAGCTTTAAGCTACCTCTCACCACATAAAAACCTTCCATAATGTCCTTCATATCTCCAATATATGTCCCCCATATATGTCAATAAAGATAAAAACGTAATTTAACCTCACCCAAATGTTATACAGGAGAAGAGACTGAATACATTGTCTGATTATAAAATAAACCAATATACTGTATTAACAACTATTTCCAGTAATCATATTTCATACCTCAAATCTGTTATCTCTGCCCGGCAACAGTGTAAAATTATCACCAATACTTGTCAAGCTGCTGGCACTGTGTTAATGACAGGTTGTGATGATAATGGGAGTCACCTATCAAGGTCCTTCTCTCGCTGCCACCACCCTGCTCAGATGCATCCATGTGGTGAGAGCTGGAGCTAAGGAGCAGCGCTTTGCCCTCATAATGTCTGATTGTATGCAGCTCCGACTAGGACAGAGATGAGTGTAAATGCCTCTGTGTCTCTTATCTGATCTGTGCTGCACTGTTGTTTGAAGTTCTCTTCAAAGCATCCATGCAGATTATAAGATGATATATTTGCGATGGTAAATCCTAGAGAAGGCTATAAGTGCTATTCTAGATAATATCTCTTTATTGTGAATGATAAGGCTTTTTATAAAATAATCACCCAAGCCATTCTAAAATGTAACTTTCTTTAATTAATATTTATTTTAGACTGTGCAATATGTGATATTTTATTCATTTCATTTTTAAATTTCATGCTAATATTTCATTATGGGTGAGTAAGCAAACAATTAAATATATTAATCTGTCGATAACCAATTGAAAAATGTCTCATGTTTTCTAATGAAAATAAAATTTACATACTATCATCAAATATTAATAATTTTAAAGAGTAATAAAACAACCTGTTAAATGCCCAACTATAAATTTGACGACAGTTATATTGACTCTGCTTTCAACTGAATACTAAACATTTCAGATTAATTAATTTGAAGGTCAATTCCCCTGTGATATACAAAATTCAAAGAAAACATGTCTACATTGCAGTTTGGATGCTTTTACAATGAACTACAGGATATAAAAAAATAAGCACACAAAATATTGACAAGTAGAATTGCAGTTTAGTCTTCTAAAAACTAATGTTTATTTTAAAATTCAAAATAGTAATAGAACACATCAACATCAAGCTTATAATTTTATATTAGTCCTACTTTTAAAGTCTTTCAGAAATCAATCCACAACTTGATCAGACTGTTTGGTCATTTTAATTAAACAGTTTAGTCATAAACATAACCATAAAAATAGCATAAACATGGTTATTTTAAACAACGTAGGCATACATTCAGGATAAATATTACATTTTTGTCAAACACTCCAAAAGTAGGCGTAATTGTAATCTTATTGTGTCTGTAAATGTATCTGAAGCGCGTTAAGTTGCGAAAACATCAATGATGCGCTGCAGAAAAGAAGTTTAAATAAAATGGCAAAATCATTAAATCGGAAAAATGAAAGATGAATCTAAACCCATTTACTTAATTTTCATATTATATAATACAGCAGACTAAATAAGCAGAGAGTGGAATTTCAGGGGAAGCAAACAAAAGTCAGAGAGCAAGAATTAGAACAATACAGTATAATAGGCCTACAGCGAATTTTTCTTCCTTCAGTCCAAACGCGGAGAAGGACTTCCGCTCCTCGAAATATACTACCAGTACCTGTACTTTTTACTTGTAGCCTATATAACACCCATGGATTAATTTGTTTTCGATAAACTGCAGTGACGCATTGGACCGCGATTGGACATCTTGGTTTCAACTCCTCCCTTATAATAGAGTGTGTGTGTGTGTCTCCCTGTTGTAAAACACAGCAACACCGGGCATCTGAGTCAGGAGGACACGCTCCAGTCTGCGCAATTACGCGGATTCTTAACTGGCACAGCAACCAGAGAGCGAAAAAAAAACATATCGCCGGCTATTGAAGAAGTGCAAATGGACTTTTAATTACGCCATCCGGATCGTTTCGAGGACTTGCGCTGAGCTCTTCGATGTAGTTTACTGCACAAAAGCTGTGACTGTTATGATAGTTACGTATGTGCTCTGAGCACATCATTATTTTGGGAATAGACTTTTTTCTATTTAGATAGCTTCACTTCTTCTCTAAAATTGGCTCCCGTACAAACAGTCGCGTTGGATCCCTCGGCTTATTGCGAGACTCCGGTGTATAACCCGGATCTCTGCCCTAATATGATAGCCGCTCAGGCAAAGTTGGTGTATCACCTCAACAAATATTACAACGAAAAATGCCAGTCTCGGAAGGCAGCCATCTCCAAGACCATCCGAGAAGTGTGCAAGGTGGTTTCGGATGTCCTAAAGGAGGTGGAGGTGCAGGAACCACGCTTCATAAGCTCACTAAGTGAGATGGATAATCGTTTCGAGGGACTGGAGGTCATTTCACCCACCGAGTTCGAGGTCGTACTCTATTTGAATCAAATGGGAGTATTCAACTTTGTAGATGATGGGTCTCTCCCAGGCTGCGCCGTCCTCAAGCTCAGCGATGGACGGAAGAGAAGCATGTCTCTTTGGGTTGAATTCATTACAGCCTCCGGTTACCTCTCGGCGCGAAAAATCCGGTCGAGATTTCAGACGCTGGTCGCGCAGGCAGTAGATAAATGCAGCTACAGAGATGTTGTCAAAATGGTCGCTGACACAAGTGAAGTGAAGTTGCGCATTAGAGACAGGTATGTGGTGCAAATCACACCGGCTTTCAAGTGCACTGGCATATGGCCACGAAGCGCTGCGCACTGGCCTCTGCCTCACATCCCCTGGCCGGGACCGAACAGAGTTGCAGAAGTGAAAGCGGAGGGTTTCAATCTTTTATCCAAAGAGTGCTACTCCCTGAATGGCAAGCAGAGCTCAGCAGAGAGCGACGCCTGGGTCTTGCAATTCGCCGAGGCCGAGAACCGGCTCCTCCTGGGCGGATGCAGGAAGAAATGTTTGTCGGTCCTCAAAGCGTTACGAGACCGTCACCTTGAACTGCCTGGACAACCTCTGAACAACTATCACATGAAAACTTTGGTTTCCTACGAGTGTGAAAAACATCCCAGGGAGTCGGACTGGGATGAGAACTGCCTCGGCGACCGGCTGAACGGGATACTATTGCAGCTTATCTCGTGTTTGCAGTGCAGAAGGTGTCCGCATTATTTCCTACCTAATTTAGACCTGTTTCAAGGAAAGCCTCACTCTGCTCTAGAAAACGCAGCCAAACAGACTTGGCGACTGGCAAGAGAGATACTGACCAACCCTAAAAGCTTGGAGAAACTCTGAGGTAAAGAAAAAAAAAAAGAAAAAAATGTTTGTTCACTTCGTCTTAAAAAATGTTATAGAGGCACGACGACCTCATAAATGGACAGAAAGAATATCGTCAACCAATTTGCAAAGTCTTGTGAAATGTGACTGTCCTTTCTTGTTGAATATTGTTTCAGGCCTAGTCTGTTTTTGTTTTGTTTTGTTTTTTTAATTCTTATAACAACAGTTTAATTCCCAATTATCCTCACGCACCTTTTACTGGTGTTAACAGGCTATTTACGAGCAAGTTTAAATTACTGGTAACAGTTAAAGGAGGTCACTCCAGTGGCAGTTTTTTACTCTCCATACCACACGGTTGGCTAAGTCACACACTTCTGCAAATGCTTTAAAATGAGGCTCTACACCTTAAAAAAAGACAAAGAGTAAAACATATCTGTACATTTTATACTGTAAATACATTCATAGATTGTGATTCAAGTGGTCTGAAATTGTGAATGTTGTTCTGTGACACGTAAATAGGATCCACCTGTTTAAATCTACTTCTGAACTTTTTCTTTAACTGGTAGAAACGTTATTAATTTATACTTGCATCAGTGGTAGTCTGACTCACCTGTTTTAATGGACATTTTCAATTTTTTAAAAGTTTACATTTTGATGGTAGGCGTACGACATTTGTTACATCGAAAACATTCCATCGTTTTACTTGAATTAATATTTAAATTACTCGAGCTATTTGAGTTGTTGTTTTTCCTTTACCATACTTAGGCCTACGATTAAAAAATGAAAATGACAAACTATATATAGTATATAAATATATATATAACAGTTTAATTGGAAAATGCACTTGAAATACACTGGATTATAAACATCTGTGATCTGATTTTTTTTTATTTCTGTCTTTGATCTAATTTAAAGAGAAAATAAAACGAGCTGTTTTATACTTGTGTCCCCTTATGATTTTATTAAATGTGTATTTATTTTATCTATTTATTTATTTTAAATAAGTAGGCCAAATGCAATTAGACCATGCGATTATACCAGAATCGTTAATTTTGAGATGTTCTGTTTTGACACATAAGGGGAGAAAAAAAAACTTAAAAATATTCTACACAAATCGGCAGCTCTGTAATATTTGTATTAATTAAATGCCAACCATCTGATAAAAAAAAAAAATCTTTTTTCTTTTTTTAAAAATGATTGTTTCTTTAGTATTACGTGGATTACTTGTCGGAATGGTGGATTTACTATCATTGAAGGTTGAACCAGCAGAAAAAGCAGCTCCAAAGTGGAAATTGTAATTTTCAAAAACATTGCAAATCGAAGAAAGAACCTGTGCACAAATAAGGGGAAAGGGGGCATGGAGGAGAGAGCGGTGGTTATGTCTGCAAAAGTGCAAAGCCTATAGCCTACCTAATCTGTCTAAAAATATGGTGAATTATCAATATGCTAACCGTGTGACAGTTGGACAGAGAAACACAATTAGTAGGCTATAAAACAGAAACCAAGCTGCTCGTTTTATATTCTAGTTACACACTTGCTTGCATGTTATTTACCTTCAGGTTGGCCCTTTTGAAGGTAGGGTCATCCTCGTCTACCTCAAAGTAGATTTCAGAGGTCGTGATGGACAGAGTTCCCCGGGCGACCAGGACAGGAGCAACAAGCTTGGCCGAGCTGCTCAGGACCACTGGGCCTGCAGAGTGTAAATGGGTTAGCCGCATGTTACTACTCACAAAATACTGACAAGATTATACTGGTATTCATATTAAATAAAGTAAAGTGGACGTTAATTCTGTGTAACCGGTGGAGGCAATAAATGTAGAGATGTTTGCCCCTGTAACATGAAGTCATACACTGCTCCCTGCCTGGTGCTGAACTGTAAACATCGCGTGCTCTTCAAATTAATATTTGAATTTCAGTCAAAATTTACAATTAGGACAAACTCTTGAGATATTATTCTTATCATACTTATTTCCCACCTTTTTCCCTATTTCAAACAATACAGGCTACACAAATCATAGCGAATTTGTCGAAGATGTACACTGCAGATAAAATCAGAAGTGACAACTTCAAAAGTGAATTCTAAATAAAAATAAAAAAAACAGATCGATAAAGTGATACAGTTTTTAATATATGTTCGAGAATAAAAACCATCACTGTGACGACATGGGGTTTCACGACGTCAAAACGAAACAAATTATCAATCGTTTCTGGACACATAATTGAATTAGGCTGTCCAGGTCTGAAATAGCCTTTGAATTTCCCTATTGTTTTCAAGGATGCGTAATAAAAGACATTTCCCTCAGTGTTTTTTTTTTAAAGGAACAAATATAAAACGCTTCCTTTTAGTAACATACACTATTAGCCTAATTCTAGTTTTCTAGTAAAAATAGTCGTTCCTTATTTTGCGACACTGGCTATCTGATAGTGATCACATATTTATTTCAGTCTCCTCCCTTCTCATCCTCCATGTTCGCAGATCGTTGTGTAGATGTGGAAGCGCCGTTACAGTGATTTGTCTGCTCTCAAACGAAAGCTCACGAAATCAGGATATTTATCGATCCTTTAAACTCCAAAGAGCCACTTTAATGTCTCATCAATCTTAATCTGCGTTCCTCAGCCAATTACGGCCGATAGTGTTACAGGAATACAAGTGGATTTCGGTCTGAACTCCCAGAGCGCCCCTTCATCGTTCTTGTAGGCTGCACCACCCTCCCTTGATTTTTTTCCTCTGCGTTGCTCGGGTCCATTAACGATGATCCTATCTGCTGACGCTATCAGGCCAGACACCACACGTTGCTTACAAGAGTCTTATAAATAACCAGCAACCTCTGTCTGTTTTTCTCTATTTATGATAACAATCAGTAGCCTATTAATACCGGAAATACACAAAAAAATACATGTTCAGTTGTAATATAACTATCTATAATATTTATAATAACAGAAAGAATTATATCAAATTATATCAGTTGCAATGCTTTTATTACTGTCGACTCTTTAAAAATAATATATCATTTAAAATAAAATTGTAATGCCTTTGGGTTCACTCCAGCCCATAAAGTATAACCTGCTACAACTCCTGCAAGAAATAACGATTTTAGAGGTGAAACACAGTATTTTGTCCCTGAAAGACAATACCAAGCAAAAGACACTGCAGCTAGAAGCATTAAGAATCCATTGCACATGGGCAGGAAGAGGATTAGGCTGTAATCCCCATAGGGATCCTTCCATAATTAGGCTATATGGCATTAAAATGTTTACATGAGAATAATGAAATTAAGTTGCACAGGATGAGTGGTGCCCAGGATAAAACATAGAATACCCCACTGTAGGGTCTTTCTTTAAATAAAAATGCAAATATTTCTCAAATGACAGGCATTTTAATGAAGTAATGAAAACTCTCATTTCAGTGAGGTGGGAGTTTGGGAGTACTGCTGAGGAGGTGTGTTTATTATTGCCCACAATCTATTGGACTGCAGTGATTAGTGCTTTTTAAATTCAGAGAAGTGGGTTACTTGAATAGCCAAGCAGTATCACTAATAATAATTTAGAAACACATAGATCTGTTAGAAGAATAGCAGACATGTGAATTAAAAACATGAATTGGAAGCCACAAAACAGAGGGGGAAAAAAACTCTTGTTCTCCTCTTACACCTTCAGAGGTGCATATTCATGAATGTTGTTTTGGTTTTATAAATATGTCACCACTCAAGGAATCTGTATTCTGAACGGGACATTAAAATGGATACAAAAGAGCTAAATTAAAGCAAAACATAATGGTTGTGGCTTCTAAGCCACACTTTTGGGTATACTGACATATTTCCGGTATGCTGGCTTGCAGACTTTTTGACATAAGAAATGTTCTATGTGATCCGGACTCCTTTACGCTTCCCTCTTACATGGATTTCCATTTTACCCTATGATTAGAATATGTGCATACAAAATAGCTTATTTAATGCCAGCACAAACATACAGCATTTCCTGTGTTTGTGGGGGAGCAAAACTAATCATAGGTTCGGTAACCGCAACTGCCTGAGCCCGTGAGTGCCGGCGCCGCCCCTTTGGCAGAGGCAGCAGGCGCTCACCCAGCGGCTGGCAGGAGGAGTGCTGTTGTTGACAAGGACTGACTCCCAGATCTCTCATTAAGGTTGTTCATGCCTGAGATCATATAAAGGATCAACGCGGCCACTGCTAAAGACACAACCCGAATGTTACAATGTAAGGGAACTCCCTACTGGAAAAAACACAAACTAAACCATTATTAAATAGAAATAAATCCTGCCCTTTTTTCTTCAAAGTCAGTATCCATCTTCAACATTTGGTTCACTTCACACATCATAAATGTATTGCAAATATCAAACTCAGCGTTCCTTTTTTGTAAGGTCATTATTAGATCTCTCAGGAGAAAACCTTCTGTTTGAAAATGAGTCTGTGCTTTGCTCTTTACATCGGCCAGTGAAGAGTTCATCTGACAGACATGGAGCGTTTGCCTGCCTGCTGGCCCTGGGACAAAAAGGAGGGGTTAGTCTCCTCCTCTGACATTCATCCTTGGAATCTTAAAGGGGATTTCACTGCTCAGCAGTGCCCTGGTTCATTCTGAGCTTCCCGTGCTAAGCTATGATAAGTGGACAGTTTGACTATGAAACAAACATATTTAATTTTAAAGTAATCTTTTTTCATATAGTTTGTATCAAGGTTTCTTCCCAGAAAGAATCCATTCTTGTCTTGTGTGTGTTTGAATTGAATGTTCTGCAGTATCCTTGATTTAAAGAGATACTGTGTAACTTTTGGCCACTAGGAGCGGTATACCTGTAACTTCCTACAACACAGTTGCAAAATTAAACAGTCTCCACCGTTTTCACCAACTTACGTCATTCAGCTATGACAAACGTTTGATCAAAAAGGGAGAAAAAGTGGCACAAAAGAGAGCCCTCATAGAAGGAGAGCTATAAAGAAAAAATGCTCCAGGTCACATGATCCCATGAGAGACAGATCCGCTCTTGCAAAGTTGCAATACCTGGTTTCTGAAGATGGCAGCACCCTTGGAGTGTCGATATGTGCTAGGCGATATATATTGGCCCCAGAAATCATCCATTTTTACTCACATTAGTCTGATGTTTGGGTCAAAAGTTACAAGGTATCCCTTTAAAGTAACTCAAATAACTTACCTTGTGAAGACACTGCAGTCACTTGAAAGCAAATCAAAGTTGGCTCTGAGTGACTGCTTGGTAATTATTAAAATGCAGAATATTCAGACAAAAGTCACACTGGCTGAAAGCTGTGGAATTGACCACATTATGTAAGGCACATTATTCGATCCAGGTAAAGAAATAGAGTAAATAATAATAAAAATACGATCAGATGTATTTGCCTTCCCTTGGATGGTTCGGAGATCCTAAGAAAATAAATTATATTATTAAGATTATTCTGGAATGAAACCAGCCCCTGCCTAACGTCAGAGTGTTCACATTCACACACACACAAACATATATGCAGTTTTCTGACAAGTCCCCTTAAACTTATTCAAAATTAGAATTCATGAATTATAATTTCATATTATGTTTCAGATTTTTAATGCATCATTTTTGGATTTGTAGGAAAAACAGTTGTTAGTAATCACCTTGTAAACAACTGCACTTGACTTTTCTGATCTGTAATGGCTCATGTACAGTGATAATTATAGGGAACAAGAATTTAAATGACTTAAATTACATATTAATGTTTGATTATATTATATTTATATAAAAAAGTATTTGAACAACATAATTTAGCACAATAAATTAATATAATTTTAATCATTTTAAACAGTGTTTATCCACTAGTGAGGAAACATCATCTTACCACAATAAATTTCTGCTTTTATCATAATTCAGGTGTTAGTTTAACTTGAGAAGATTTGCCTCTGTGAATACACAACAGAAAAAAGTTCTGAGCTGAAACTATACAACACAGAAAAATACAGTACACATCATATAAAAAGATGACACAGAGGTAGTTCCACATCTAAGCTGTACCCAACCAATAAACTCAGACCTAAATATATTATTCTCCTAGATTCTGAATAATAATGCAACATACAGTATCTTAAAAACATCCCTTTCGGTATTGTCACCACCATACTGAGCATCCACTTAATGCACACACTCACACACTTATTCGCCAATCATGCCAACTATGACAATACATAACCAAGGGAGTATGGTAACATTGTATAGGTGATTTTGAATGGCAGTTAAAAAAAACTGTTGGTGTGCTGACATACCACCAAGGTTGTCCATCTCCTTCTCCTGCAGCAGGCTGACAGTATCATCATCTCCATCCAGTATCAGCTCTGTCTCAGGGTTCGGACTGGCCACAGTTGGACTCCGGAAAACTGCCTTAGTCTTGACCAACTCCTCTTCTTTTAAGCCTGTCAAAAACATGTGAAGAGATAGCATTTCATGTTATACTTTGCCATCTAAAGCTAATGACATTACTAAATAATGGACTTTTTCAAGAGTATTTTTTTTATACCAGTAATGGTTTAAGAGAATTTGATGGCAGTGTAAAGAGGAATTATACTACTTTTTCTTACCTTATTGTAATTTAACATTTATTTTATTTACTTTTGCATCAGAGAAGTACATTAATGTGTGTAATTAATGTTATTAATAATGGTGTAGGGGTTCTAACTGAGACACAAACCTACTCAAATTCAGCAAACAGGCAGTTTACATTTCTCTAATCATGTATGTAAAAAGTTTATTCTGTACACAACATAGACCTCTCCCCTACCAGGGGCCTTTTGTGATTATATTCAGCGTAGTATTGATTCTGCAATCAATCTGGACTCCTGTGATACATTAAAACACATTTATGTGGGGGGAAAAAGGAACTCTGATGCAATATGACACATACAATTCAACTAATCGGTTTTCTAGTGTGAGTATATCATTAGCTTTTTAATCTATGACCCATACATTGTTATACTGTTACACTACCTGCATTCTTATTGCATGGTAAATTTGAGAAAAAAAACATACTGATGTTTGATTGCAAATTTTAAAAATGCAATCTCATGTGTAGGAAAAAAGACCATTTTCATCTCTTCAATCATATCATCTCACTATCCTGCCACTTACTATAGCAACTTGTATGGACACACCTCTGTTCCGCTGTAATCTTACCAAAACTGCTGAAGAAATATATACAAGAATATGCAACAGCATAGATGTTATTAATTTTTTTAACATACACCACAAGCATTCAGATTGCATCTGTAAAGCATGAGTGAAAAACTATTTGTATACGTTACTTCATTCCTGCCCAACAATTGCATTTTATAGTTTAGCTTTCATCAGGCCTCATGTATATTCCTCTGAGATGCAAAGTAGAAAAAATGATAACAGAATAAAAGCATGGAATCCATAATGATATGCAAAATGATCCTGATGTATGATGCAGATTAATATACTTGCCATAGCATATGAAAGCATGTCAGGGTTCTGTACTGAGTTGTTGAACATAAGAGGTGTTTTAGCTTTCATTTTTAGACAAGGTCAACAATGAAATACATTATGTATCTTAAAAGACCAACAGCTGAGTCGGAGGATACATTTCAAACTCATTGTAGATTAGAGACATCGTTTGTCGCTTTTGGAGATTTGACAAGAGTGAGACTGAACAGACAGCATAATTAGGACGCTGCTTATGGGATGACTTCATCATATGGCTACAGGGGAACATGTTTATTGAAAGAGAACCATTCATATATCCTGAAAAACAAAGAGGTCTCACAACAGATGTATTAGCTAGAGTCAGCCCATCACTGAAACAGCTGCTCAAAAACCATTCAGATGAATTTGTCTTTTTGAAGTCCGGTGTAGGAAATAACCAGAGAAGAAGTGTTTGCGCAAAAGGAAGAACACATATCAAGGTATGGGAGGTGGCTGACACCCTTCTGACATGTTTTCTTTCAGCAAAGTTCTTAATTCACCTCTCCCTCCCCTGAGGAACATGTACCTTGTCTTGAAGAGGTCACATTTGACTGTTGTCAACACAGCTACCGAGAAAAAAGTCTGCTTCCTGCTCTGTCTCATATCTGGGGTGCTTTCATCAGGCAAGGGGAAGAAGTTTGAGCGTTTCGGAAATGAATTCTGCGCAATGTTAAAGGCAAAAGTCAGCCAGCGGTCAGAAATCAAAGCAGAGGAGTGAAACTTAAAACTGTAATGCTGTAAGCCTTCATTATGCTGCAAGTAAATGAGCGAGAACCCAGCAAACAGGACAATGATCTGATTGGCAATCCAGGACAGGTTTGACTAGACCAAATAAACCATGCTGATTTCAACATGCAACTGACCAACATGAACTGCCATGTGTCCACATACACGTGTGTGTGTGTGTGTGTTTGGGCGTATGTGTCAGCTACAGTGCAGAGGACTGAACAGAGTTTTAACTATGAGGCAATTTAGTTCTCACAAAATATAATATGGTTATAAATTTTTTTTAAATGAAGAGCTATGACATGAAGGACAAAAAGTGTCGACATGAAGAGTGGTCTCTTCATGAATGATGACCCCCTGACTCAGAGGTACTGTTGTACTAAAAGCACTGCTGTGAAAAGAGTCGCCATTTGTCACTATTACAGGGCTTGCTGCGCTGTGTCGAGTCAGACTGATTAAAAAGCTTTTCGTGTGTACAGCCATGGACACTGTATCAGAGGACAAAGAAAATGGTCATTTGAATATCTGATATCATTTATATGAATGTAAAATGTAAATTGTTGTACCCTAAAATATTTACTTTTTTTTTTCATGGTCTTACATAGACTTCATGGTATGAGAAGCTTTCACAGTCGATAAACAAAGTAATAAATCTTATGTTATCCATCAATTTATTCGTTGGCCACTTAGAGGATACTGAGCTAATCTTCACAGTAGTAATACATTGCTAAAGTATCATTGCAATAAATACAGGATCATCACACAACAGGTCCATATTTATGCTTTAGTTGTAAAAGAAGTTTTAATTTCTAAATAATGTAGTTATTGGCATTTTCAATTGCAATTAGCATTAAATGAAAGGGAGAAGTTGCTGATTTATCCATGCTAAACCAACTAGCATCCCTCTATTATACCTTACAAAATAAGTAAAACAAAAAGCTTGAATCATTCACCTCTCAGAGTGACAGCAGGTTTATTTGATGTTTGCTTTAAAGCTCCTCAAAAACGGTGCCAAGAGAAGTCACCAATCACCAGTCTCCTGGGTCCCCTTGTTCAATCACTGAGCTTAAACTGCCACAGATTGCACTAATTACAATCCATAAAGTGCTTTGCAAAGCTTTTTTGACCACATTTGAGGCTGAAGAGGACCTGTTGTCTTAGCACTCATCCCTGAGGTTAAGTGAGGATGCACATCTTCCTCCAGGGTATCTACAAACAGCCTCGAGATGTAGCAAGACTACTCAAATGTTCATCTTCATCCTGGAATTTTACAATCCTCATTTTCCTCACTGTGACCATGAGAAAAAAACCAAAAAAACAAAGATTTTATTGTTCAATATTTTGCCACTCATAATAACAACAAATCTTCTAACAGTGGAACATAGAGATGTCCATTTCCAGATGGATGAAGTGAAGGGTGGGGGGATCTCAGCAACACATCCGAAAAACACTGACAGTGAAAATAGTTTGTTGTTGCATCCATAAATGCAAGTTGAAATTTTACCGTGGAATTGGAAGACACAGATAGAAGACCCAGAAACATATCCATCTTCACTTTACCTGAGATTTGGACTGAGCTGTAGTGAAAAATCAACCTGTGATCTAGCAAATCAAAGTTATTCTTCTTGTAAATTAAACAAACTGGAATGGAAAGTAATGGTCGAGAAGCACTGGCAGGCCTTCAAAAGGCTTCTCAGTCAACCATCATTTCTATTCTATCTTCATGTTATACAAATTTCAAAGTGGAGAGTTTTGCGGTCTTTCATTTTTATGGCCTCATCAGACCCGGTTAATTTGTGCCTTTGTCAGTTTCCTGTCAATTACAATGCAAATGACTATCAGCATAAAATACCAGTGATTGCCCATTTTGGGGAATTTGTATCTGTTCATCAGTAAGCCGGGAACTGGCTAATCTTTATTTTAGCAGAAAACAATTTATAAATTTACATGACAGATTAAATTTAAGACACAGCTGTAATTGCACACCGATCTAAAAATAAAACTTTAATTTAACCATTTAACCATTTTAGCCCAATTTTTTTGTGTTTTAAAACTTATTCTGCCATGGCTATGAATGACTGAAAAATTAATAAGCATAAATATGAAAGTGGCTCAATAAACTCTAAAAAAAGCATAATGAAAAAATATTTTTCCATGAAAAAATTTTTAATTATAAAATGTGACATAAATCTATACTTCTTTTTAAATTGAATTTGTATTCATACTCATATTTATTTACTTTTCTATTTTAATTTTGTTTTTCATTTTAATTATCTGTTATTAATTTTTGATTTCTGCCACATTATAACAACACTGAGCACGGAGTTGTTTGCACGGAGAAGGGAGGGAGATGGAGGTTTTCAACAGGTAGAACCCCCACAGAAATGTCTGACTTTCAACGGGAAATTGTCCAGGATTTGCAGCATATCACCCTCTTAGCTGAAAATTACACAGCCACTAAAGACTGTTTAATGTTTGGTGTGTAAGGCAAAGACTCCAAGAAAGCATTGGAGCCGATATAGACTGTATAAAACCTAAGAGATGATGCTCCAAACTGTCTGGGGAAGAGCTGAATAATGCGGTCGGGTATGGGCCATTGCATTTGGTCAGTCCGCCTTGTCATGAAGAATGACACTTCACAATGAGAGCTGCATTGATTAGTTAAATAAAAACCAAATAATTTAATAAATGTATTTATCTTGTGTATTTTTCCTCAAAAGTGAGGAAAACCTTTGACAGAATTAAAGAAGATATCCTCTACAATCTGAGATGATCGTGTTTTGAGTAGCAGTGACTGTGGAGGAAACAATGGCTTGGGAAGGTTATCCAAGGGTTAGTTGCAACCTTCAGCGAGCATTTCCATTTATAAAAATTCTCAGCAAGCTTTACCAAAACCTTCAGCAGTTCCCCTGTTAGCTGTGCATGTCTGCAGCTGGAACAATCTCTCTCTTTATCAATGCAAACACACCAAACAGAAAATAGTCATCAGTGACTGTGTTATTTTCAGCAACATTCCAAAGATCCAGTTCAATCTCCTATTGAAAGTCAACCATTTACTGTATGTGGGGGTTCTATCCACTCAAAACCTCCATCTCCCTCCTGAGGAAATAAGCAGCAGAATCAGGCAGAGCCAGGCAGGTTTGACTGTATAAACTGGATTTCTAGGCTACTCGAGAGGACTCTGCATAAGGTTGCGTAAGGCATCACCACTATATGCTCCGCGTAACTCTGTGGAGGCTTGACGTGGAGCTCTTCCAGACCCCAATATGCAACCCTTCTTACAGTACGGCACGGTCATACAATATACTCCCTTGCAATTGGTTGATTTGTGATTTATCATTTCTGGATCTGTGGAGTAACCAGGGGAGAGAAACTGCAACACGATGGAGTACCTGACTCTTGAGTTCGAGATCGTATGCATGAATGTGCAGTTTTAGTCCTCCCACTGAGCCTGAGACCTGGTCAGTGTTGCTTGACCACTTGGCAAGGATCTGCCCCAAGACATGTATTGAAAGACTGCCCCCCCCAACTACGTGATGAGGCAAAAATGCATACAGAAATGCATGGGAAACAGAAATAACAAATAAAAAATAGATGAAGAAAATGCAAGATCTAAAATGTTGAGAACATAAATATATGTTTAAATGTAGTGTAAATAAATAACTAAAAAGTTAGATGAAATTAAAATACTGAAAAAAATTGATTGAGGGATAAAAAACTGTTAAAGGAAATTAATAATACAGAAATAAATAGGCATAAAAACAAAGGAGGAATGAAATCACTAAATTAATTATGTATAATAAAATGAAATTGACATGGAAAAGTAAATATATTGGATAATTTATACTAAACCATATCAAAACATTTCAATAAGACAAAAGAAATATAAATTTATCACATTTTATAGGTTTCTTAATGGAAATACAATTCAGTTAAATAATTTCTGCACAATTTATTGGCATATAAATATTTTTTGTAAGCCATTTTCCATTTCTGCACACATTTTTGATTTTGGCAGTTTTGGTCATCCATACATATCTCTGTAGAGAGCCTGTGTTTTTTTACTTGCTCTGTTTCCAAAGCTCATTTACTACAGTAAAAAACACAATAATTTCCAACAGTTTTCTGTACTCATTGCATCATCCGTACAATGTGAGCACCATATCTTCTATTTCTCAGACTCTGTTTCAGAACCTGCACTCCCCCACATTCCACATGGAGAGAATGAGCCCTGTTCATGGGATTACATTACCGATGGGGCGATGCAATTCTGCCCAGTGTCTCTTCACTTTATTTACTCTGAAAGATGAAATGAGGGGGAAAAAATGACAACTTCATACTTCCTGTGATGCAAGCCAGGTCTATGTGTTTTAAGTCTGAGAAAGTAAACATTACAACTTTGATGTAGGGTAGTTTACACAGTGCAGACGCTTCCTCTGCGATTTTCATCCAGTATCCTGGGATGTGCAGTGCATGTCTACTTTGTTGCCAGAGGTTACAAACAATCTCATCATCTTTTCATTATAACAGATGATCCTCACATCTGGACCTGAACATTAGGAGTGTGTGTATATCATGCACTTGCTTAGAGGCCCCCTTCACATGTCAGGACATGCATTTTTGCAAATACCATGACGTAATCTGTCACAGTTTAATGTCTTTGATTATAAAGCCGGAGAAGGTTAATATCACATCACGAGGCTGCGTCTGTAGAAGTTAAAAGCTATAAAGATCTACGCCTGGCGCAATCAGCTCTGAGAGAAGCTGTTCACCTGAAATGAGACAGCAAGGACACTCAGAGGTAAAACACCCCGTTAAACATTTGGATCAATATTAACGTGACTTCCATTTCATGCTTGCCCAGTTCCAATCACCTAACAATATAGTCTGATACTGGGCGGAGGCTGGCTGTAACACGGCAGGTTATTACAGGCAAAGGGCAGAGGCAGAATGTGCTGGCTAAGCTGTCAGGGCAGCTAATAGACAACGAAGCAGAGTTTAAAGTAGAGTTTAACCTCCCATCACTGTACACACAGTCGCACACATAGATGCACTGATTCTGCCATCACACCAAGCTGATATTTAAAAAAAGGTTGTGTGTGCACAATTTCAGGGAATAAAATGTATTTCTTGGGGGACAATCTTCATTTTTTTTCAAGTCAACTTAAGTGATTTCTCTCTGAAATCCTCATGACAAATCAATTATGCTACTGATATGACAAATAAAACTGCACAGTCTTTTAAAAGCAAAGACACAATGGAGAAGATTCCTTTATGTTTCCAAAAGTGATGCAAAAGAGTCACTTTGGGACATCAAAAAGGGCAACTACAGAATGGAAATCTGACTAGTTTTTCTTATGTTATATCTTTTTGCTTGACTTAAACCTGTTCTCATCTGGATATTATAATGGTTCTTTGAGAGTCACTGATCCTTAAGCTTTAATGACAACTCAAGGGTGAACTGAGGTGTGGGACCCATTGAATATAGCTTTCCTGTCAAATCTCTGAAGTTTTATTATTTGTTATTAGCAAAAGGCCAATCCTGTCCTCAATATAATGATTTAAAGTTGATTTAATGGGGAAAAAGCAACTAACACACACACACACACACACACATACTGACAAAGAGTCATAATAACAAAAACTGCAAACAGTCACCACCAACGTCTACTGAAACTCTAACAAAGGACAAAAAATGCCTCTCATTTTGACTCCTAATGAAACCTGGCCTCTGCTGTGCTACCACATCAAAGTCTGCAGAAAAAGCCTGAAAAAGCTGTTCACCTCTCTCAGAAAGCCATCCGACTGCAGGCAATCGCTTTCACTTGACAAGTTTATACATTATTCTGCTCATTAAAACTACCGCATGCCAACAGGACCTCAACAAGTCCTCAGTCAACTACACTGAAGCTATAATTCCAAACAGCAGAAATAAAACTGACACCTGAAAAACATGCTAGTAAATCAACACATATATTATTGAAGGAGATAATGCACTCCAATACAAATATGAGCAACAGCGCAGAAAGGATGCTCACCAGTAAGCATTTCCAAGACAGAGTTAGAAATAATATGTTTTAGTGGTATTGGCTTGTATCAATATGGGGTCTTCATAGTTTTTCTTATAAACAGTTATATATGCACAGTACTCATTTCCCTCCTTTTTTAAAGAACAAACAGAACTTAAAATTTGAGAACATATCTTGAGGAAATATTTGCTAACTGATGATGTTAGTAGGTAGGCAGAGAGGAAAGATATTGTGCACCCATAAATGACATTCTTAATCAGTTTTCTTTTTATGTCCCTTACTGCCATAGATGATAAAAAAAATTGCATGGTAAGTTACACCTCTAATTATTATAACCCCTATCTGGAATTATCACCTCCTACCATACTGCTACTATATTAGAAACTCAGAGACAGAGACACATTCTCATTTTTATGAAAGTCCATGTTAGTTTCATTTAAATATAAAAAGTAAACCTTAAGTCTAGCATCAAATGATAGATGACTTTTCCCAGCACAATATTTCAACAACACAGCTTATTAATTGATTCTTTGCTTTACTGCCTTAAAATAACATTAACAAAATTAGGCAAATATTATGATTTGTATTTTGCTAAATATCGTTGGCCTTAACAAAAAAGCATACAACTTAAATTGGCATAAAATGGTTACGCCAACTAAATGTCAGTAACAGATGGAGCCATGAAATATTATCAAAGATTTGGTCCCATTTTTGAGATGAGGACATTTTGGATCAACATGAAGATGAAGGATGCTTCAAATATGAGGGGAAAACTTTCTGCTTATGTTTCAATGCGTTTTACAGGTCTTATGATATTTATTTAATGGCAGGCAGTGTTGATGCAATGCAATGCAATTCTTTGCAAAAGATACTCAACTTTGCAAAAGTTTTCTGTTTCTTTTTTTAATCCTCAAGTAGGTCAAAACTGCTAAAATAACATTTGGTGACTTGCGTCCACACAGTGGAATCAACACATCACTTTAAAGGGGAAGTTCGGTATTTTTCAACCTGTACCTATGTTGTAGCATGCTATACGATCATTTACTCACCCAGACAGTTGTGGCGCAACTCAAACTACATCAGAAAATATTTTATATCCACACACCAGCGGCATACGTCCATATAATGGGAGCGATCGGGGCAAGAGAAGCTCGGCCTCTAAATAAGGCATTGTCTGCCACAA
>JAVQJG010024325.1:0-18533 GCA_036024015.1 Craterocephalus amniculus
ATATCCCACTAAAACGGCGGAATATCCCACTAAAACAGGGAAAAATGAGAGTTGGAGACCGGTACATCCCTCTCTGAAAGCGGCATGTACCACTGTGGGAGCGGTACATGCCGCTAGCCGAGCTGTACGTACCAAATGCCACTTTGGGATCTCGGCGTCACTCCTACGATGAGAGCGTCTGGGTGATGTCCATGGGAGGGATGAATAACCTGAGATGGTGGATTTGCTGGAGACGGGCGGAGTGGACGGCGGGTGGAAGTTCTGCGGAGCTTCCGTGAGGTACGGAGCGGCGAAACTTGCAGCCGGCGGGGCGCTCACAGCGGGAGGGGAGGCCCGCGGTGGCAGTGGAGCGCGGGTCTCGTGAGCCTGACGTCGTGGGGACTGACTGGGCCGGGGTCCGTCGACCAAGGGAGGAAATTCCTCTAAGCTGAACAGGTCAAACCTGTTCTGCAGATGAATATGGTCGGGCGGGGGTGCGCCGGAGTGACGTCCCCTTTTCCTCCGTCGAGGACCGGCGAAGGACCAGGGTTCCTCCTGGGATGGTGTGGAGCTCACCGGGACCCTGGGCCTGGCTCCAAGCTGTGCCCAGGACCCGTGCGCGGTGGCAGCCGGTTGGGGGACCTCAGCTGTCGGATGGTTGTCGATGTCACTTGGCTCACCGGGGGACAACGCTCCGACGACGCTAGCCGCGTTGAGGGGAGCCGCGACATCAGGCACCTGGAAGTCTGGCTGTGCAGCACCAATGATAATGGTGTCCATCAGGACCTCGGCCTCCCGAATCTGGTGTAGAGTCAAAATCCTTTTTTTTCAGTTCGGATAATTTTTCAGCTAGGCATTCACAGTCAAGACAGCCAGATGAGGATGGAGAGGTTAGTGGTGCCATGTTGTTGTCCGGTGTTCCGATCGAAATGTTAGTTGGTAAAAGCTAGCAGCAGGGGCTTGTTGACAGTCACTTTCCCACGCTGTCAGTCCGCGGCTGACAGTAAAAAGCGAGGAACTCGCCAGTTAGAATTTAAAAAAGTCCTTCTCCGCTGTTAAAAGGGAACTTAACGTCTGACTGGTAAAAGGTTAAAACGATTTAAAACCAGTTAAAACCAAATAAAATCAATAATTCATGGAGACGAGTTCACTGAGAAGTAAAAACGCCACGCATGCGTAATACCTGTGACAGCATGATACAAGCACCTTTTAATCAAAATCTTTTAATCATGACTACAAAAATGTCGATTTACAAAAGGTTTTCGAAAAGAGAGAAATTTACTCAACTATCTTTTTAATCTCATCGTATGAATTTTTTTAACATTCTGTACACATACAGTAATTTGTAAAAATTATTCTCTGTTGTCATCATACGTTCAGTAAAAGGAATTGTCATTTTTCAGGCCAACACTGCAGTAAATGTGGGTCACTTTGCAGCTTACACAAAGGTGATATAAGCTTAAAACCTCCAGAAGAAACGCACTTAACTTCACCAGTAGGGACAGAAAAGTAGAAGATAGAAATATGAAAAAAGAATTACTTCACCAAGTCACAGGGTGTAGAAAAATATAATTCTTATATTTTAAATGAGCCTCTTGTGGCCTTAAAACTGCTTAGGCATTATGTGCGTTGTTCCTCTTTCAGTCCTCACTAACCACTGGCAACAGAAATGTCTTTCACATGTAAAAGGTCTGACTATTCTCAAATATTACCTCATTTTGTCTCACCAGCTCAAGGTCTGACTGGGTCTTGCACAAAATGTTGGTGGCATTGGTGTCTGGTTCTGTATTGTTTGATACTGTAGTTGTTTTATGTAGGAGAGTACTCTGTAATGACTTTTAAGGACTCTGTACTTTAACATAGTAGGCCTGCATATTTATAATGTGCACATGGAAACCACAAAGAGAATTGTACAACCTGATGTGGCAAGCCAAATTCTGTTGTGTTCCGGTGCCCAAAAAGCTGCATTTGTTTATGATTGATAAGTGCAAAAATCTGCAATTAGAATGTGTTTTTCATGCATACATATGCTCGTTAGAAATTTCCAGCTTTATCTCTGATAGATGATTATATGCCTTGTAAAACTTATATTATAAATACTATTTATGGCTTAGAAATTAGGTTAGGAATGAAATTTTTAGGTGATTTTGGTGAATGGCCACATGGTTTTTAATTTTTTAAAAAAGGCTAAAAGTGACTGCTGTTGTCAGCTTGGAAAAGGATGCTGCTTTCCATCCCTCAGTCAGGGAGAATAAAAGCTTCTGTCCCCAAAACTTGTTTCCACGGAAGCGGTTTGAGGCAAAAAATAATCACATTCAGTTCAACACAATGGGTATGCAAATTAAATACAATACCGAACGCAGCAAACTTGCTGTATGTCATTCTACAGTCTGCCTATATTATTGGCTCTATCCTTTGATTATGTTAAATGTGATGCCTATAAGAATGGCTATAAATAAAAAAAGATAACATATGGGAGATTTGAAAGAAGTTAGCAAATACCAACAACTTCTTGCCATCAACTTCTCAACATATAGTTTTTGAATAAACAAGTTTAGCACCTGGTACTGTAATTGTTCCCTTTTGCCCCCTTATAACAGCTTCAATCAGTATTGCTTTTTCCCCAGCTATCTGCTTTAGAGTTGCTATTGTTTAGGCTCAAGATCATGGGCATTTATTTATTTATTTTATTTTTAAATCTATGCACCTATTTACCGCAGTGACAGCATTTTCAGTGCCTGCTAGCCTAGCAAATAAACAGCAGGAGTGTAATAAGATTTGCATTTAGAAGCATCCTTCTGTTAGTCTTATACCTTAAAAGCAGTCTGAGGCAGGAAACTGTGGCATCTATAACTTTATTCTTTCACAGTGGGACTCCATATAGAAGTCATTCAAGCAGCATGTGTACATCTGTGTGTACATGTGGCGACGTATTTGTTTTTAGATGTCTATTTTATGTTTTTAAGTGAATTATTTTAGACTGTAGTTATGTAAATACATTTTTCTCCATGTCCACAGGGGTAAATCTTAATGTATAGATTTTCTTAATAATGTTCTCGGTACATTTCCAAATTACTCTTACAGTAAGCTTATACATATTAATTCCACTAAACCCATGGGATATATTAACATTTCTCTACCACTGTCTGAAAATCAACAGCTTAATATGAAAATAGAAAGAAAAACTAAAAATATACTAACATTCGTACATTTTCACCCACAATGCAGCGCAGATCTAAAATTCTGCGGTAGCCTCTAATAAAGCCCTTAACCTGCATGTTTGGTGTCACCCTGTTCTTGTAAGAAATATTCTTTCTTCTTTCATATCTTGTTTATGTTTTCCTGATGATAACTTGTTGCACGTTTTTGAGTAATTAATGTTCCTGGAGGCAGTAAACTCTGTGAAGAGGAAGGGTCCACAACATGTCTGAGTCAGATATTGGGTTTTTGTTTTTCTGCCCCAGCTTACCTCCGAGATAATCTAAATGTTTTTCACTGTGCTTTATATTTGGTTGAAGTAGTGTTTTGATTAGACTTTCCTGTTTTGGTTCATGCATGCTACCTGAAGGCCAGCAGCAGCAGGCTGTTATTTTAAAGGGAAGGTAAAAAAAAAATAGAGTCACAGTTTTCCTCCTGCCCAGCGCTAAATGCCAGGCAGCAGCGCGTTGAGTGGCTTAAAACCATATTTTTCTCAAGAGTTAGTGGAGGGTAGCAAACAAAAACAAAGTGATTACCAACATTTTTATTGATTTCTTTAATGAATGGCATGGCACATGAACCCTGCAGGATGAGGTGCATGTCAATCTGCAGTAGCAATTTACTACAGTTTACTAATTGGTTTAAAGGACAGCTTAGGTAATCAGATGTCTCATAATGCATATGAAGTAGCAAATATGTAATAAATACATTGTGATGTACAAATATGTAAACTGTCTGAATTTGCATATTGATTTCCCTCATGAAGAAGACAGATGGAGATGAGTATCTGTTCCTCTTATCATGTGTGAAGAGCCATGAGTGGAGCTTACTTCATTTGTTTATTCAATCAACCTCTTTAGCTGGAAGACAGCCAAGTAAGAAAATGACACCGTTTTCACAATTTACAAGTCCTCTGAGTCCAAGTCAGCCCGGAAAGCGAAAGACATCATCTTTTCTTACTGATTTGACCGAGACACCTGAGAAGCTAACAGGGCTTAGGGTTTTTGTGTTTACGTGGGCGCATGTGTGCATGTGTGTGTGTGTGTGTGTGAGTGTGCCTCAGGAGGTGTGTTGTTACAAAAAGCCCGGCAGCATAGCATATGAGGAAAGCAAATAAGCACTTTTTCTGTCTTCCATGTTGAAAGAGGAGCCTGGTTGTGCTCTTGTTCTTTGCAGCAGAGACGTTTACATGCGCACACCTCCCTGAACACTGCAGCTCTGCATGAGTTTCTTTTTGTTGTGTTTGTCAATGTGTCTATGTGTTGTTTTCAGATGCAGGAATGGTGGTGGTGTTGTTTGTGCTGTGGATGTATGAAGACGCCGTCCATCTGAAAAGGGAGAGAAGCAGATTAAAAGTGTGTTTTTACCTGTATGTACATATCTCAGGTTGTGCTATGTAGAATATGGGAGGTATTACAGCATTTGTGGCTTCACCTGCGAGAAATTTGCATTTCAAATTGCTTTTGGAGAACGTGGGACTTACTGTATAAGGCTGCAGAAAGCAGTTCAAACATGTAATTATTGTAGTGCTGATTTAATGTTTACTGTCTCCTGGGCAGGTGCGGAATCACAGAGAGAGGCTGGCCACAAGAGAACAAAGTCCTCGCAGACAAGGTACTTTGTGCGCACAAACATAAGCACACACCTACATGTCGAGACGCATTAATGGAAGTCTATATTTTCCCCTCCGGCTACAGTGTAATGTTCAATTTAATGGTCTAATGTTCCTTAATGACTACTTTATGTGCATGGGCCTATTGTGCATCTATCAACCTGAAGCACATCTCATCAGACAATTAGCCCTCATCGTGGGCTAATTCCCATGTATGTATTCATCTCCATAACTGGCTCTCTAATGGGAACACAAATAGGTTGTCAGGTAACCATCACATAGTGGATGCACAAACAAGTAAACGATGGGATTGGTAAGATTTCTGTAGCACAGATCGACAAGCAGTATTCATCCTGTCAAAGTACTGTCTGTACTTTAATGGATGACGTGTCTGAAATGTTTTGACACCTCCACTTTGTTTTCTTTGGCTTGGCTATCTTCATAGTTTGTTTGCATTTTCAGCTGTTGATTCTGGCGAAAGTAGAGACAGACCTGCTGTGTTTATACACTGGGCAGGGGGAGAAATTTCACACTGATTTTGGTGCTGAGCTGTGATTATTATCGGTGTAGCAAGTGTCCTCAGGATGTGTCCCAAACTTCAAACTTCACACTGTTCTTTTTTGCTGGTTAATGACGATAAATCTATTAGCTGTATTAATAACCTGATTATGATGAGGCGCTCTCGGTATACGTACCCTGCCTGTTTATCATGCAGTCCTCACAGGAGGAGTGGAGTTGTTGTGTGCATATTAATCACCTCACCATAAATTGATGTCGTCTTTAAATGTTTACTGTTGTTGTCTGAAGAACTTTTTCATTATTCAGCTTACGACATTATGCCCTCATTTGCCTGATAGAGATGGAATTATTTATTAATAGAAATAGGTCTGCTGTTTTTTGTGGATGTCAGAATTTTTGTTGGAGTTTTCAACTTTTTTTAGCCCCAATCTCAATTCTCCCCCTTAGCTCTACCCTTTACCCCTTCCTGTCCGTTTTGTGTGTTCATGAGAGACGAGGGGGTGTCTTGATTCTCTTTTGGACCAAGGGGACGGGCCAAGGGGAAGGGGTGAACACCCCTTTAAGCTGAGGGTTCTCCAATGCAGACTTCATGGCAAAGGGGCAGGAGTTTTACGTTTTCACGCAGGAAACAAACTTGGTGCCGAAAGGCTCATACAAAATAGCTGCCTTTTCGTAAATAACAACATGAAAATGATCAAATGTTGTTAAAAACTTGACGATAAGGTAGATGTTTACAAATGACGCCAAAATGCTCCGTCTGACCACCCTACGCATGTTTTAGAAATAAAAGTAGCGATGTAGTAATTTGCATAAAGGTTTATTATAAGGACATACGTGATTTTTATTTGTGTGGTTATAAAGCTGGAGGTTTCGACTTTTTTTTCTGTTGTATTTTGAGCTCTGTGTGATGCGTGTGTCTTGTAAACAGCGATTCATAGCGATTCATTTTCCTAATGGAATAGTTGGAGATTTGCAGCAAAGAGAGAAAAGGAAATTGAAGATTAGGATAAACAGAGGATAGGATTGAAACATTTGTTGATTTACTGCCAACCTTTACACTGTTTAAACTGTTTTATTACCTCTGCAGTCTTTAAACACATGAAAACGATTCCACAGCACCAGCCATGATTCTGAATTCACTTGTTTCCCCACAGCCAGGCATATCTCAGCCACACAGGAGTATTGTCTGGCTGCTCAGATGCTTCATTTTGGCTGAGAAGAAAAAAAAAAAGCTTCACATTTGGTGTGCTGGTTTCTGGCTTGTGCTTGATATTTACTATGGCAATGAAATAGCTGAAAATGGTCACATAAGAGAACACAGTGTGAAATTCACAGCTAGTGGCAGACTTATACCGAGAATTCATATCTAGTTAGAATAAAAAAAACATCGAAACTAGCATGCATCAGTAACACAAAATGTGAGTGAAAACCAAATTAGATTGAGAAAAAGATGATAGAAAAGATACTGCTTGAGTTGAGTTAAAAGGTGAGAGTGACGGCAGTGGAGGCCTTTGATCTTAAGTTTCTAATCAATGAGGATTATGGTCTGTCTGCCTGTGTCAGTCCTAATTATTCCAGCTGCACCCGGAGATGCAGGGCATCCAGAGCAGTTGCAAACACAGCAACTGCTTTTAAAAACCTGTTCTATCAAACAGCCTGTCGACCTGCATCTGATTAGCACTCTGCACGGTTTCTAAGGGCTTAGAAATTCAATGTGGAGAAGGATTTCACAGTGAGGAAATGGCCAGGTTTGTGTAAATCATTCTAACAATGTGATATGGTCTTAAGAATTTGCATTGCTGTGTCCAGTCACCTAGACAGCTTTATTGTGTTTGTATAGACATTGAGGGAGTTCTCTCTAGAGAAGAAAAGTGAGACTTTGTAAGCAAAGAGGACTGATATGCAAACAAAACTTCATAACTTGTAACCAAACATTTTTAACTTAAAGTGGAGGAACACTCATTTTTATGCAAAATGGACATAATTTTTGACTTACAAACATTAGCTTTGATTGAATAAAACATTAGTTTTGATTGAAAACATTAGTTTTGATTGAAGTTGGAGAAATATGCTCTCTCAAATATATGTTTTTTAATTGCAACCTATTTTGTTTCTATCTCTACAAAAACATTTTTGATTCTCACTTCTTTTCTTTTGCTCTCAAAATCCATTTTTGGTTTCAAGTCTATTCTATTTGAATGGATAATAAAGAAACAAATTTCTCTCCATAGAAGGACAAAGAAACCTGGAAATCTATTTTAAAGTCTTTGAATCTAAAATCTCTCTGACAGCAGCTGAGTGTGTATCTTGGGAGGTAAGATTTTGCAGAAGGCTGCTTGTGATAGATTTTTGGAATATTATGTGAAATGAATACAATGTTTTCCCCCTTTTTGCTATTCTACAGCATAGCGTAAAGCACGGAGCACATTGATGCATCCCAATATCACAACGCCAAAGGCATAGTAAAGAACACTTGGAAACGATGAGCATTCTTCAAGAAATCCTCAGTGTATTTATACCTTGGCCAGTACCTGTGAGATGCTGTTCTATTTCTGCTTTTTCTCTGTTAAGACTCTGCTGAGCAGTCAGAGCAGTCTGTTTCTATTGGAAGCTCTCTGCTAATGAAGTGGACTTTTTTGTATTGTGTCTTCACCAGACTATCCCTGGAACTGATAATCGGATGTCCCAGAGATGTAGCCAGAGATGTAGCCAAGATAATCCATGCAATCTGACCTTACCTTTCTCTGTACTGGAGAATTCTTCAGTTTGACCCTGTCTAAGCTCAATCAATACCTTACATCTTAACAGTCTGGCCCTACCCTCTTATATTTCCCTAAAACATGGTTGGAGCTTGTAAAAATATCCAACCGGTTCTCTAATACTGCAAGAGGACATGTCTGCATAAGGCTTTTTTCAGCTTTGATTTATTTATTCTTTTTACTTATTCACTGTTGTGCTTTTTCATCAAGCCATGACTTGAAAGGGAGCAACTTACTGCCACAACACAACTTACATGAACACATCCCTGTAACTAACCATCCCTTGTAATATCATTCCCATAATGTAGCTTTAACTGTCATGGTCCATGCTCAGAGATGAGTAGGAACAACCAAAATGCATGACTACAAGGTGAGAAGGAGGCTTTTCATGCAGCGGCAGACAACAAAGAATTTAAGATAAAATGATCAAACCCATAACACTAATTATACACTAGCTTATAAAGAAAACTCTGGTGACACAATGATAGGCTGGGACAGGATAGAGGATTTGTCATTTCTCAGATTACTTGATTGGGACTGTGCACAGATGTAAACATGGTGGATTATAACTAACAAGCTGATTTGTGTTCGTAGTCCCTAGGCAGGTAAAGGAAGAATACAAAGTTCAATAAAACCGTAGAATATTTATACAAGATCACAATTGGATAAATATTTTCAATGTTTACATTTTAAAAATGAACACAACACCGGTTTGTTTTTAGTCACCGTCATGAAAATGTGGGGCCTTGTCTTCTGGAGGATGGTGGAGTGTTATACCCTTGCTGGGATCTGAAAAAGAAGAAATCAATCCAAGGGGCCAACCTGCACCATGACCCACACTGGCATCTGCGAGTAAAACCAAGAAAAAAACACAAATCAGGTTGCCTCATACCAAGCTTTTTCTAGAATATAAAGATTATAAGTTGAACAGCAAAGCCAGATATGGCAACTGAAAAAAAACAAACAAATAAAAAGTCAGCCCTGTCCAGTTTGATCTCACCAGACAGGTTGTTCTTCCAGGGCCCGTATAAAGCGCTTGATAATCCTGAGTCATCTGTCTAGACTGTGAAATTACCAAAGCACTCCGGCCTCAGGAATTCAAGCTGTGCTCAGACCCATGACGGCTTAAAAGATCAGCTGCAGCAAGGCGCTACTCCAAACGTGCCTTAAAGGTAATGAATAATATTTTTGGCAGCTCTCTTATTGCTTTGGTATCATTATAATCATACGAGGGCTGACCTTTGTATGAACAAGCTTTCTGACCACCCCGGGTCAATTCCAGTTTAGATAATAAATCTTTTTGGTGTTGAAAAGTGGAAGTGCCAGAAATTAAACAGCACCTTCAATGAGAAGTCATATTTTACCTGCTGATTTCAGTACTGTCAGCAGTCAGTAGTCTCATAAAATGTCTGCTAACATATTTGAAAATATTTAATTTGTTCAAAACCTGAAAGCCTTCAATTTGATAATCCATTAAAGGTTCATGAGTTTCTCCCAGCAGTTAACTGATGTTGTAGCTTAACCAAGGGATGTTCAATCCTACTCGTCAATTAATAACAAAAGTCTTATGAGTTTACAGTAGTAACTTGGTGAGTTTTTTATGTTTAGAGACAAAGTGATGCCAGTCTGAAATCCAGGTTCAATCAGTCTGTTAATAACCAAGAATAAAAGGTAAATGGATAAAAATTTAGGTTTTCTGGTTGAGTCAACAATAACGAAAACACACACACATTCAAATGTATTTTATATTATATCACAAGCAGACAAGACATGAGATGACAGTATATCTTACATGTACCATCTGTTCATGGATTTTTAAATCTGTTTTTAATTGGAATGCAACACTTTTGCTTGTAAGGGTCAAGACATTGTTGAATTATTTTCTACAGACGGTTTTTATTTTATTTGCTTTGCTGAAACATTACATTATCTGTTTCTTTTTTTCTTTTTCTTAAGATAAAACACTCTTAAAGGCCCTGTGTAATGAAATGTGCTGAGAATGTGAAGACTGAATAAGAAAAAAATGGTACATTTCACATGAATCATAATACAGATTTCATGAAATAGAGCTATGTCACCACCATTAGGAATCAATAATTGCACCATGGTGGCTCTAAAGTAGCCACTTACAGTACTTCTCTGCAATGTAGTTATTTATTTGGTAATTGAATACAATCCCCACTGAGCCCCAGGAACACTTGGTATAGCATCCGACCGACAGCCTCAACAGAAGAATGTGTCAATCCTTTTGATCCCTTTGTAGTTGCTTTATCATCTCTGCACAGCTTATAGAATTCGATTGTCACTGCCTTTATGTGCCATTTCAGCCATCTTATATCACTGAGAAGAGAGACGCAGACAGACAACAGATAGCACAAGTAGGAGGTGGATTACATTTTTTTCCACTCTTATTTACTTTATGTGAAAGGTACAGGAGAATGTCTTGTCGTATCGGTCCCACAAGAGACAAAAGCCTTTGAAAGAGGAAGAAGATGAAAGGAGAGAAATGAAATGGCTCACCCGATAGAAAGGGAGAGGGTCCAGTCTACAACAGCTCAGGAGGTGACAGGCAGGAGATTTTTGAAGTCACTTTTTGTTGCAGGTCGGGCCTGAGAAGCAGTATAGTGGAAGGGAACTGAGTGAAAGGAAAAAAACAAAGAGTCAGAGGTATAAAATGCATGCAGCTGCTTTGATATGAAGGTACAGTAAAAGCTTACAGAAATATTCTGCAACTAGTGAATATAAAATAACTGAGCTACTAAGCTGCACAGACGCAAAAGCGGTGACAGACGTGAACTGGAAATAAAATAACATGTTTTCCTTGGTTTGAATGCAGCTCATTAAAGATAACGGGTGAAATCAGAACAACTTTTGGTTTTGTTTACTTGCAGATTTTCTCTTTTTTATCATTCAATAATTTATTTATTAGTTTTTTTTTAGCCTCTCCAAAATGACCAGCGGGCAGCTCTTAGATGGAAAATGAATTTGCTGAAAGCCCGTATTGTGTCTGAGCAGAATAGAGGAGCGGTGGGGTATTGGACTGCAGCAGACAGTGAAAGAGAGGTGGGGGTGGGCTCTTTGCTATTCCTCCTCATAGCTGACTGAACTCAAAAGGACTGAAGCATTTACCTTCACTCTAATTTTTTTACACTTCCTTCATGGCTTTTTATCTATCCATTCAGTCTGATTCTGTCTGCTTGGGTTTCCATAATTCTCTCCTCTCTCTTGTCCGGTTTTTGTCTTTCCTCCCCGGTTCCTTTTATTGCTGTTTTTGCCTTTCTCCTCACCCACCTTTATGGCTGCTTAGTGTACTATTTGTCTGAATGCTTTTCAGCCTGCTCTCTTTTAATTTCATTGTCAACATTTATCTCCATTTATACAGTTTCTCTCTTGTTTTTTTCTCAAGTAGTCTCAGTAACAAGTCTGGGTCGAGGCCGAATACAAACTAGTGTCTACTCTAAGTGCATATGCCTATGAGACCGTCGATGCTACGAGGTTATCTTCCACATGAAGGCAACAGTTGAATGTAATTAAGCAAGATCAGGAGACCAAGACTCTTACAAAGTGGTGCACAAACTCTAAATTGTAATCTGGTAATGCACATCAGGCAACACCGACTGTATACTTCGGACATAATTATTGGACAAGTGATTACACTGATTAGATGGATGTATTGCTTTGGGTAAGTAATAGGCATGGGGCACATCATGTTACATGTTAAAGCCTTGCAGGATGGAAAAGGCTCACTGAAAGGCTTTGAAATTCAAAATTTCTCCCATAGAAAATACAGTACTGTTAATACTCTATATTACTGTTCGCCTTTAAAACTTGGTTACTTTTCTCTAAAATAATAACAGTCCTACAGTAGAGAGTGGTCAGTACAAAATGTTTATTCTCATTTCATGTTTAATATGAATGAAATATCAGCAACGTAAACTGATTTATAATGATTGGTGAGGAGTCCATGTGGTTTTATGATTTCGTGGAGCAGCATGAGGGGGCATTTTGTTTGTCCTATGAAGTTATCATATATGCTCATTTGCCCAATAAAGGGTTAAAGATAAGGCAGTTTCATTTGGTCTGGTTCTACACAGGCTGAAAATCAACTAAACCTGTGGGTAGTTTAATCTCTGGTACGTGATGAATGACTAATGAAGCAGCTTATTGTTTCTGCTGTGGAGCCCAATCAGGACAAAATGTGTTTGAGTCTGATGAACGAAACATGAATATCTGTTATATATTCAGAGGGATACAACAACAAAAAATTATCATCTACAGATTTTAAGGTAATACAGCTGAAACATTGTTGTGACTGCCTTATTGACAGCTGACTCACCAACTTCAAAAGTCCAGCAAGTGGTGTCAGAGAAGGAGTGACTCAGTTGAATTAAAAGAAAAAGGCCTAATCTACTCTACACCTTTGTCCTCAGTGGGAATGGAGAAGAACTGAAGCTGAAATAATCATCTCTTTACCCATAAAAAGCCCCTGGCAGTTTAAGTTGTGGATGCTGATGGTTGAAATTAACCATAATACTGTGTATGCTTGTCAAATGTGCAGGTTTAAGATTAAATACATTTTTTAAAAATGTCTGTATATAAATATCTGTAAATAGTGTATCTATACAATAATTGTGCACAGTGTAGTACAGTTATAAGAAATGTGAAACCTCCCTTCATTGGATCCAGTTGTCCTTTCACAATGTATTAATGCAGAAGATAAATGTTTATTTAACACCTGTGTTCTAAGGAAGACAAGCCAAAACAGGAATTAATGATTAATTAGTAGAAAAAAGGACACGATATTAAAAACTTCACTACACTCCGTGTTATCTCAGATCTTCCTGTTAAAATCCGTTTATATGTTCCTCAGTAAATGGGTCACAGTAGGAGTGTGGAGCAGGTAGTTATCAGTAGCCTGAGGCTGTAGTATTTGCTGTAGAAATTGAATCCATTTCTTGGTCCCATCTTCACTCTAAAAGAGCCCAGAGACGGAGGAAAAGACTTGTGCAGCCCTTCAGTTGCGGGCGCAGCCAATGAACAGAGCCCAATGGTCCTGAAAGACAAGGCAATTTGGCCAGACTGATGGGAATAATGAGAAAAGCATCGTAATGTTGCCAGAGTCCAATTTACAAGGTGCAGAGGGTAGAGAGAGAGATTGAGGGAAAGGAACTCAGATGCTGGTTTAGAGAAGGACTAAGGGAGTGCAAGAGATGAGAATTAAAGGGAATAAACCATCACCCCTGCAAGAAGGCCTAGTATTGGTTTTATGATCATGTTGAGGTGGCTGCACATTAGGTTGAGAGCCTTACTTCCAAAGGGTAAGCATTCAGCGAATGAAAGGTCCTTTCCCACAGAAAAAGAAAAGAAAAAAACTTGACGTGGACAGGAGAAAATGCTGTCTTTCTGTCTCTCGAGGGTGTGACTTTGAGCCTGAAAATCAGTATCTCTGAAAGAACAGATTTACTGTGCAGACTGACAAAAAGACTTTAGGGATAGGGATAAAGAAAATCCTCTGAGATAGAGAGAAAATGAAAACCTTGTCAGAAAGATAAAAGGAGATGGTAAAAATGACAACTGAAAATAATGAAAAAAATCAGAGTGGGCAAATGAGAGGAGATGGACCAGCAGAGAGCAAAGGTGATTTTTTAGAAACAGTGAGTAAAGATGGAGAAAAAGTACCAGTATTGCAGAAAATTGTGCCCTTCTTTCCTCCTCGCTCAGTGCAACGCTGCAGAGGAGAGCCAACATTTGAGCAGATGGATGTTTTTCTGCCCCTCAGCAGGCCTGAGACTGACATCTAGCTCATATCTTAAACAAGAATGGCACTTTATGCCATTTTTTGCACTGACTGCTCATGATCGCAGCAACATCTGTGTGTCTCAGCAGCTGGAGAGGCTCTAGAGGTCACCATTGCAGCTGGACAACAGACAGCAATTGCCTCATGAACGTCTTCACAGTCCTCTTCTACACTTCCATAAATGGGATAGTGACAGTCAGCTGTTCCCAAGGCTGAGTTACTTGTTCTTGTAGATCCCCTCCCGGGGTGAAAAGAGGAGAAGGACCACGCAGACTGATTGAGACATATGTCTACTGGGCAGACAGCAAACACTTAGTCAGGAGGCAATGGTCTAAAAAACCCTGCAACCATGGAACGAGAGCAGTACACACACACAGAGTGAGAGTTAATGAAGCTTTTCAGTGTATTTCACTTCCATAATCCAGCTGGGATGTTAATCTCTTGTGGGCACCTTGCTGCTAAAACACACACCTACAGACAGCGGTGGTGAGGCGTCTGTGGGAGGAGAGGACTTCAGTAGCTGCGCCTCAATTTACGATGCATCTGGCTGAGTGAGCTTGTTAAGATCCATCTCTCTTCAACCTTCCAGGTAGTTCTTGTTTTTGGTCATTGCTAAATCCATGTAATTTTACTTTAATCTTCATCTACTTTTGGGTTATATTTGTAGCCCTTTATTTGTTTCTGTACTCATTTTTTTTCTTTTCTTTGGAACAAATTGTCTTTCCTTTTTCCAAGAATAAATAGTCAAACTCTCCCAAGGTATTCGCACCTTGTATCAAACATGGACTGTGTAGAAATGAGATGAGAAGGTGCTCTGTCAGGTGCAAATGCAGTAAGTGCAGCAGCATTTGAGCGAAAACCCTGCGGGAACAGTGTTGTCATGATCCATTGTGAGCCGAACAAATTCAAGGATGATACACCCCCCCAAAAAACTTGGTTGCTTTCGCTCATCTGTGGTAAAAAAATAAAAATCTATAAAGCCGGAATCAGTACTTTGGCAATTCTTGATACTGCTGTGGTGGCCCTTCAGAAATAGAACTTTGTCACATTTAGTTCACACTTTTATTGATTGAAGCAAAACTCCCTCCACCTCTTCTCTTCTCAGGCTTGGATTTGCTCCAATTTTCTACCAGTGATAATAACAATATGATCCAGAATAATTGCTGTATAGACATGCCTTTGTAAAACATGATGGTTTAATGAAGGCGGTCCCCTCTGATTTCTCAGTCGAACGATGAACTTGTACAACATCCAGTTATCTCATAATGCCAGCGATGATAGAGGAGATGAAGTCTAAATTTCCTCCGCCGGCAATATTTTCTCTTGTCGCAACACTATATGCCTTTTTTTCCTTCTCTCTCTGTTGATGTCATACATCCTTTGCACTTCTTCATGTCATCCTGTGATTTCTCCGGGGACATACATCATTGTTGTTCTGGTTTCCAGGCAACAGCTGTGCCGTTGAGTGAAAGTAGTAATGAAATGTTTAGAAAACGAAGCACATGTCTACAAGTATGCCCAAAGGGGACTCAGCTTTAACATTAACTTGAGTAATAAAGTGAGTGTGAAATGCAAAAATAAAGAAAAAGAAAGGAAAGGAAAACCTCTTGAAAGTGTGATGTGTACTAACTATTATTTTGAAAACACTATAGAATCCTTTAATTTTCATGTTTCCTTGTTTAAAGTTTGAGTGAAAAGGGAAGATTCTAATGTTACTAACATGCAGGGTTGGTATATAAATCTTAAAATTAAAACAACTGAAAATACTCATATAGAACTGTAATAGTCTAACAGGTAGCCCAATACAGCATTATGGTCTGAATACATGATACATGATAGTGACAAGATAATTTAAACATTGTTTGAGAGCTGCACTCAGCTGTGGAGTCGAGTCACATTTTCAAACCTCATTGCAGATTAATTTTCTATAAATGACTGAAATGCTTTTCCAGAAAACATAAAAGACAGAAAATGTTCTACTTTGAAATGTCCTGATGAAGCGAATAAAGACTGTTACACTCAGTGGAGTCGCTCTGAGTACTTTTAAAGTTTAGATGTCATACTGTACATTGTGTTGACATTTATAAGACCTTAGAAGAATAATGGATCGATTTAAAGCATAATACCTCCATCTGTTTTTGCTGTCCACCACATGCAGTTGCCAGTTTGACATTAATGATTTATTTTGGGATTTGGCACTGTACTGTATATGAAACACAATGTTAAAAAATATTACAATTAGACATTCTGGAGGTGTGAGGTGGGTCAGAGGAAACTCAGCAAATGCTAAATTTGTTGTGAAGTACTGATTCTATTATGTTATTATTTTACTTCTTGTCCATAAAACACATACAGTATGAGTGAACTACAGTTTTTTTTGGGTAAAACATTCCTTCATTATGCTTTATATGGCATCTATATTAATGTTTATTTGAGTTACTCCTGAAACATCATACTGTAGATATCTGTAGTTTGCTTTGCACATTTTCATCTGTGGTTACAGGAAGTCCCCTGGATTTGTTTTTCTTTTATCTGACATAAATTGTTACATTTATTGGCACAGGAGCAAAAACGGGCAAAAAGTAGTTGTGCAGCAGTTCCCTACCTCTTGTGCACTGAAAACTGATGCGAAGGGCGTTGGACCAAAAAGATGTGTGACAAGTGGGCAATGAGGGTTAAATGAAACCACAGACTTTGTGTCTACAGGCATAAATGAATGAAATCTCGCTGCAAATAAATGTATATTGAACATCACACTTTCATTCTCCTCAATCTCAAGTGCAGTGTGAAAAAATTACTCGACAATATCAGTTTCGCTTCTGTTTAGTTGTCAGAGCTACTGGCTCCAGAAGGGAAACGTAGCAGCTCAACTCTTAATGCTCATACTTATTATGTAAAAAAAGGCACAGCTATCCTGACATAAACATGTTTGGAAAATTTGTTAAACTTACTGTTGACATCCATGCTTAATTTTGTTGTTTAAAAAAGAGGAAAAAAAAGAAAAAAAAAAAAAAAAGGAAAAAAAATAAAAACGTGAAAAACAAAGTTACTCGACTGCCATGGTGATTAATTTTCATTGACAACCACTGTACTGATGTTCTGGTTGAATCATCATGCAAATCTAGAGATCCTGTACATGTTGGAATATGGCTAAGAGGATTTACAGCAACAGACTATATTACCTCATAGGTATACACTTAATATTTTCTGCCAGACAAAGTCTACAGTGAGTTAAATAATTTCTCTCTAAATAGTGGATCATATAGAAACTCTTAATCATGTTGTCTGCAACATCTGGGCTGGTGTGCTGTAAGGAACTTGAGAACTTGAGAACAGCGTTACAGAAGAATATACAAGACATCATCACAGGGATGGCCTTTAGAATAAATGCTGTCACTAACTGGCACTACTTTTTTTAGTAACACAGGTAATCTAACAACGTTATAACACCGTTACCATTGTGGACATTTACTAACAGTGCGTTACTATTATATGATGAAATCCATTTTTGTTTTGGGTGAACCGAAGTTTCACATTTGTTCGGACTATATTGTACAGCTGCTGGAGAGGCGGTGGAGGGATACAACTGAAACTGGAAAAACACTGGAGTAGAAGCTGTGTTCTGGTGCTAGCTAAGAAAACAGCAGCATCACATGTTCGAGCCAGAAGTTGTCTGCAGAAGACGCAATATTGTTTTATTATGATGCTGCTCATTGAAGCTGTTTTTTTACTACATAGCCTGTTTCTCCCACTGATGATGATGATTGACAGAGTAAAATGTCAGGGGAAATGTAGATATTTCAAATTAGTGTGCGCAGGCGAACACAACGCACATACAGAAGGAGGAGGAGGAGGAGGAAGAGGAGAAGGGGAGACGATGTCAAAACATCCATCAGCCTGAGATCAGGGTCCTTGATTTTTCTTACTACAGTAATTGATTTTACAAAATTCCCGTTTCCTATATTAATCAGATGTAGCCTTCTGTATTCAGTTTTTATAAATGAGTGAATGCAGATGCATCTGAAGTTACGTTAAAGGCGACATTGAAACAACCTTTCATACAGACATGCATGCACACACACACACACACACACACACACACACACACACGTACCATGTATTTCATACCAATTTAGAAACACGCACCCAAACATACTCATACACAAACAAATACACAGACACAAGCACACCTGCACTACACAACATACACCCACATAACCAAAACAATGTATGTAAATGTAATGTAAACCAAATTAAGAAAAATTTACATTAATTTGTCCATAATTAGTTTCTACATTAAATCTTTGTAATTTTACATAAACTTTTTGAAGTTTTTGAATGCTTTTAGAATTTTTCGTTTTTTTTTGTTTGTTTTTCATGGTTGTGAATGTGTGCTCATGAGCATATTTCTGTGTATATGCAGTGGATAAACCACCATTATGGGAGTGAGCTTTTACGTTGTTTTTATGTTGGCTCATGCGCTTGTATGAGGGGCCGTATAGGCCATAATATATTCTCACATCCATACATACATATATTCTCTCTCTCATATACATATATTCTTCTCTCACATACACATTTTCTTCTCTCACATACATATATTCTCTCTCTCATATACTTATATTCTTCTCTCACGTACACATTTTCTTCTCTCACATACATATATTCT